>BMAV01024043.1:0-105334 GCA_019973955.1 Trichonephila inaurata madagascariensis | reverse complement strand
TCATGTAGAGAAAATGTTACGAGAAGGAACCATTGTTCCAATTCAATCCCCGTACGCGTCACCTGTTGTGTTATGTAAGAAAAATAATGGGTTACCACCGGATAATCCGGAAGCATATAGATTTGCGGTTGACTATAGGAAACTGAATTCGTTCACGTATCCACGCTGTCCCTTACCGTTAATAGATGATTTAATAACGAATATCCCTTATACGACAATAATGTCATCTCTTTATCTAAGAAGTGGATACTTTCAAATGGCAATAAACCCCAGTGATATTTTTAAGACCGCATTCGCAGTAAAAAGTGACGCATTTCGGAATATGAAATTTAGCTTATCAGGGGCGGCTCCCAATTTTCAGAAGGCAATTGACCTAATCCAGAAACCGGTGATAGGGAAATTTGTGAGTGTGTACATGGATGACGTCAACATCTCGTCTCCATCGTTCACTCACCATGTTGAGCATTTAAGGGAGGTTTTTTCGTTATTGCAAGATGCAGGATTGACCTTAAATAAGGATAAATGTAAATTTGATTGTGATAAATTGAAGTATTTAGGATTGATTATTAGTAAGAAAGGAATCAAAACGGATGAGACAAAGGTTCGAGCCATACTTGCGATGAAACCACCACGTAATTCAAAGGAGGTATCCAAGTTTTTGGGTATGTCCCAGTGGTACGCGAAATTTATTAAAAATTATGCTGATTTTTGTGAGCCATTTTATAATCTTAAACGAAAATTTAAAAAATTCTTCTGGTCCATTAAGGCGCAGAAGGCATTCGACGCGGTCAAGGCGGCCATAACAAAGGCGCCAGTTTTAAAATTGCCGGATTTCAAAAAGCCTTTCGAGTTATTTACAGATGCAAGTTCAATAGGTTTGGAAGCAGTTCTAAATCAAGAACAAAGACCAGTTATATTTGCTTCACGTACTCTGAACAACGCTGAGAAGAATTATACGGTAACCGAGAGAGAATGTCTAGAAGTAGTGTGGGCGCTGAATAAATTCAGAACATATTTAGGATCACTGCCTATTAAAGTTATTACAGATCACGCTGCTTTAACACGTTTAACTCATGGAAAAAATTTGTCGAATAGGATGATCAAATGGGCACTCAAATTAGCAGAATTTAATATAGAATGGGAACATAGACCTGGAACTCAAAATGCGGTGGCGGATGTTTTATCCAGAAACCCGATTGAAAGTATAATAGGAGAGAAAGTTAATTGTGCAATAATCAGAGATCTAGTACTTACGTCACGAGAACAGTTAATAACAGAGCAAAAGAATGACCCAAAATTAAGTCATATCTATAGATATCTAGAAAACCCGGAAGATAACTCAGTTAATGCGACGATATGTGAGAATTGGTCCCGCGACTTCCGTCTAATTGAAGGCTTGTTGTTTTATGCGAAACACGCAGCGTCGTTAGGTGAAATGCGTGTATACATTCCAAGGTCTTTAAGATATGAAATCATGAAAGAATTTCACGACTGGCCCATAGCAGGTCATTTTGGCCGATTTAAAACTTATCATAAAATAAGGGACGTTTGTTATTTCCCGTATATGAGAAAATTTATTAATCAATATATCTCTACATGCCATATGTGCCAAGTTAATAATTATAAAAACGCGTTACCAGCTGGTCGGTTAAATACGATTGTATCAAATTATCCAAATGAGATAGTTAAGTTAGATTTATTAGGTCCGTATCCTACATCGAGAGTGAGACGTAATCGATGTTTTAGTAATTACCGATCATTTCAGCAAATGGGCTGAAATCATACCTCTTAAAAAGGCCTCGGCTCGTGTAATAGCGGATACTTTTTTTCATAATTTTATATCGCGTTTTGGAGCTCCAATAAAATTAATAAGTGATAACGGTCCCCAATTTATATCCGAAATTTTTGAACATTTAAGTGAAAGATTAGGCATAAGGCATATGAAGACTGTTGTATATAGACCTCAGGCAAATAGAACCGAACGCGTAAATCGTGATCTGGTGCAAATGATTGCAAATTATGTAAATGATCAACACGATACAAGGGTTCAATTCTTACGCGAGTTTTCTTATGCTATTTGTGCAGCAGTGAAATAAACGACGGGAAAAACCCCTGTAGAATTATTTTTGGGTCGAAAGTTGATTACCCCATTTCAAAAATTAGTCATGGTTTCGGTCGGAACTGAGTTTGCAGTAGGAGATATTGAAAAATTGTTTGATGAAGCTAGACGAAACTCGAAAACTAAACATGAAAAATGAGAGAAATATTACAATAGACGCAGGCGTGATGTACAAATTAAGGTGAATGAGTGGGTCTTGTTAGAAACATACCCTTTAAGTTCAACAGCTAACAAAATTTGCGCTAAGTTTAAACAAAAATTTGAAGGTCCATATAGGGTGTTAGAAGTAAGAAATAATAATAATGTTATAATATGGAGGTCAGGAAAAAGGTTAACCGTCAATGTTGATCAAGTGAGAATATATCGTCATAGGAAATGTGACGAGATTGAGAAAAGAACAGTTAGCTCGGATAACATTAGTTCACGTCAGGAAACGAGTAGTTTGGAAAACGTACAACGAAGATCAAATGAGTCGCAATATGGTAGGAAGAAAGGGTCTGATGTAAAGCGTGAGTTAGAGGGAAAAGGGATAAATTTTAAGTCAAATCAACGTGAGAAACACACAGATAGGGCCGATAAGCGCGGACCACTTATCAGATCACTACCTAGCTCTTTTCCCAGTAATAAAACAAAAATAAAAAGAAAACGCCAGGAAAGATTGGGATATAAACGATCGCATGGATCTTGGTCAAGTGGACCACAAAGAAAATTGCAGAAACGTGTAGACCATAAAATCAGTAAAAGACCATTGTCATCAGATAATAATATTTATATAAGTAGGAAGAGGAACCGAAAGGAAGGAGTAGTGGTTCAAGATAGAGAAAAATATAACCTTAGACCACGCAAGAAACAGGACCAGGAATCCCGACCGGCCAATGGAGTGAAGTCAAATCAAGCCAGGAACAGCCGAAGAGAAAACTACAGACCCTACATCAGGCAGCAGACGGGATCAAAGAGCACCCGAGAAATGAGAATAGGAGCGAAAATTAACAGTACACTGTCCCTGGAAGTTCTAGTAGGAGACGACAAGCCATAAAAATCAGGTTGTATTGTTTCATTTTATATTCTTTACAACAAGTGGTCGGAAGAATTATTGCAAATAAGGAAGTCTCGGGCGGTATTTAAAAATTATAATCCAAGCAAAAGTTGACACTACAATGAGTGTATTTATTTGTTTATTTATTTATTTTTTGAACTTTTGACTTGTAAAATTTTTTCTCAATTGATGGAGAAAACAATTGTAATCATGCATTTGTTTACTTCGATGTATGACTTCACTGAGATGCGACAATTCCTTTGGTTATTTGTTTTAATGATTTATTAAAAAATGTTTGTATATATATATATTGTTGTATTGTTTCATATTAATGTACATCTGGTTCAAGAAAACGCGGCGTAGACAGGATTCTAACAAGAATAATAACATTAACGGTGCAGCGCGACCGATGGGATTTTTTTTGGAGAGCCGGATGAAATATATGGATAAAATTTGTTGTAATTTAAAAATGATATATAATGAATAAAAATTGTGAAATATACTGGTATTATGTGAATATAGATTTTGCCAAGTAACTTAAAGAGTTTTTATTTCAGGGTGACTGACCCTGAATTCTGGATAGGAAGCAGTTTTTTTGAAATGGTAAATCCAACATAATGCATATAAAAAAATGTTAAACAGAAGAAGATTGTAAAAAGAAGCATATTTTTTTGTAAATCCGACAAGATTAATGGGTTATACCAATATTTGTTGTAAAAGTGAGAATCTACCATAATTGAAATGCATGGCTGTTGATGTTGGTCTAATTAATTGAGTAAAATTTATTGTGGCTATCAAGAGTTTAAATTAAGGAATATTAAAAATTAAATTTAAGATGAATAATGAAAATTAAAATTTAAAATGAATAATGAAAATTAAAGTTTGTTTAATATTGAAAATTAATAGTTATAATGAAGATTCAAGGTTAAAATTTAAATAAAACTTGGAAAGTAAGGAGATTAAGAAATAAAAATTTAGGCACGTAATTTCTTAAGAGCCATTAAGACCCTCGAATAAATCACGTTTTGCTTCTTGGAAGGGGTCTTTTCTGTAACATGACCTCTGGGTTCTTTGGGGGTTTTTCCAACCAAAACCCAAGAAGTGAAATGTGAAGAGGAAATGCAAACAAGATAGCTTTTAAAAAACAGAAGTTTCAGTAAGGAGTATGGCAATTTAGGGAAAGTTATGTTTAGAAGAGATACGAGAGTGAATTGACGGCCTATCAAAAAGTTACCGGGATATTCAGCCATTGATACAAGGTGCATACTACATTGCACGTGCGCCCAGACATCTCGTACCGTGATAGGATCTTATTTTGGATTAAGGTAGGATTGATTATTTGATATTAGGACTTGTAATATTTTCAGAATTGAAAGTAGGCGGATAATATAATTATTTAGATAAGTGGTCCAAATTACGCGATTCAGTTTAACTATTGCTGCGTGTTTGGTTTATTAGATTCTCACTTATTAAAATTTATCTAAATTATTAGAGAGAGATTTAAGTTATATTCTTAATAAAGTCATATTAAGAATTTTAAAATGTCTATTCAATTTGACAATCCCACACCTCTAATTCACGCTGACAAACAAAGATATGGTCATCATAAAGCAACCATATCACACAGTGACGAATCGCTCAGTCACATCACGAACCATATCACAGCACATTGAGTCTGTAACGCATCATTCAGTGTCTGCGTGTACCATTCGACGCCGTTTACAGAAGAGTGGTTTGTCCGCCAGACGTCAATTGCTTGGTCTATCCTTGACGCAGAACCACAGACGTCTCCGCCGCCAATGGTGCGATGAAAAAGGATGTGGGCGGCTGAATGGAATCAAGTTGTCTTTACTAACAAGTCACACATCTGTCTGCAACACCACGATGGTCGGATTCGAGTCTGGAGACACCGTGGAGAGAGGGTGCTGAACAGCTGCGTTATGCACCACCACACTGGTCCTGCACCGGGTATTATGGTATGGGGCGGTATTGGATATCACTCTGGCACTCCTCTAGTACACATTGCCGGTACTTTAAACAGCCAGCGCTACATCTCCGAGGTGTTGGAGCCAGTTATCCTTCCTTACCTTCAAGGCTTGGCCACAGCCATATTTCAACAGGATAATGCGCGACCACACGTGGCACGCATTGTCCAAAGATTCTTCGTCAATAACCAGATTGAATTGCTTCCCTAGCCGGCTCGTTTTCCGGATCTTTCGCCGATAGAAAACATGTGATCCATGGTTGCTCAACGATTGACCCAGATTACACCCCCAGCTGCCACTCCAGATCAACTTTGGCAATGTGTGGAAGCCCTTGGTCTGCTGTACCCCAAGAACACATCCAAAGTCTCTTTGAATCAATGCCGAGGCGTGTGGCAGCGGTGATCTCCAACAATGGTGGCTACTCTGGCTACTGATTCTAGCAGGAGCCACACTTGACAGAAGTCTATAAATTTAATCATTTGATACTTGGTCAACATGTTATCTAAAAAATAAATTTTGTTGTGCTATCTCTTGTCTTTCTTGGTGTTGCATTTACGGTGGCTAGCAGTGTATTTAAATAATTAAAAAAGTACAATTGTATTAATTTTAATAATAAATTTTTAGAAATTAAAAAGCACACTAATGCGTATTTTTTGGGGTAGTTTTTGAAAAAAAAAAGAAAAAGAAAGCGATAGAAATTTTTTGAAATACTCCCAAAATTTCAATCGGAAGTATAGCTGCATTTTTAAGAATAACATTAAAACTGCATTTATATTTGCGAAAATAAATTTTGAAAACGGAAGGTAAAGGATTATTTCATTTGAATTTGACTCTTTTTTCCCTATAGTGAATGTGGTGTGGCGGTTAAAAGAATATACTATCTCTGTTATCTCGTCTTTCCTCTAAAACAATTTACAGAGATAACATTTCGAATCATTAAAAATAAACTATTGAGGAAATAAACTATTTATATTATTATTTAAACTAATTATAATAAAATTTTAGAAATTATATAGCACACTAATGTGTACTTTTGCGGTAGTTTTTGAGAAAAAAGAAAAAAAAAAAGAAAGTTGTAGAAATTTTTAGAAATATTCCCAAAATTTCAATTTGAAAGACAGCTGCATTTTTAAGAATAATATTAACCCTTTAACGTTCAGTGGTTTCACACCGAAACCACACTTTAAACATTTTTTAAAAAATAATAATTAAAAAATTTTTATCCCCCAAAGTGTTTTTTTCAAATTTTTGTTCTTTTTACTATCAATAGATGTTACTATCATTACGGCTATATTTAACTATTGAGACCTTTTAAATAGAAAAATATTGACGTCTTTTTAATTTTGGTAAATTCCTTTAGCTTTAAAAAATATTAAAAAAATAGTTATTTTAAATTATAGCATGGGGTCTTACTATACTTCTTTCTAATTATTAGTTACAACGTTTAGTCATTTTGATAAGTAAACAGAAGAGTAGAAAAATGAAATTAAAATTTGTGGTTTCACTCCGAAACCCAACTCCAGTAAGAGACTGTAATCTCCGGGAACCGGTCACTTTCACATTCTTCGCCACCCCTCACTGTCAAAGTCACACATTTACACCTCCCCCCTCCGACCTCAATCACATTCCTTGGGTACGTGTGAATAATTTTCCTGCCTTTTGCTCTCTATCCCGACATGGGCTTGCGTCCAACATCTGGAAGCTATAATTTCTACTGTGACATTTTAACTGAGTTTGCTTCTATAATTGTCCTTGGTACCAGTACATTTCTATTCAAATTGTCTACGTCAATAGGATAAGGGGGACCCAACACAAAGGGGTTATAACTTGTAGTTTCAGTTCTATATATGGTTTAAACGAACAGGTGTCTGTAAGTTGCGAAGAAAGAAAGCAGTAGTAATTCAAAAACATTATATAAGACAGTTCGCACGTGTGTTGTCCCCAAACCATGGGTGCTTTTTATGGAGACACAATGGACCATTTGGTCAAGTAACAATCCATACATCTTTCTTGACATGTATAGATGGAGTGAGTTCTGGTAATGAAATGACGCTACAATATTTTTGGGCTGGGAGCTCAGAGACAAATTTTCCTTAGGCATTTTGTATTTGCGCTGTTCTCAGAGAAGACAGAAATATCAATCCAGCGTTTTCTTGTATTTCTTAATATTGGTGATAAGATATTTTAAGAGCTTTTACGTGCAATTTCTCGTAATTTTTTTTAAATGCCAAGAAAATGATTAACCATTCCAGAAGCTCTGGAAGTATTTCACAACTTACCTTCTGATTTTGAATCCGATGAATCACCGCTCAGTGAAGCAGAGGATGTTATAACTGCAAAGTCATCTTCAAGTGAAAATACTGATATTGATGAGGAAAAAAATGACATAAGTGTGCCAGGACCATCCCGTATATCTAAAGTTACTTGGAAAAATAAAGCGTCTGTAAAGACCCCCGAAATATCCCTTTTACTGAACAAAGTGGACCCTCAGATGAAATAACATCCCTTCAAGATCCTTCACCGATTTCAATTTTTTTTACATTTTCTGTCAGTTTCATAGAAACAATTGTATACCAAACGAATTTATATGCTACGCAAAAAGGCAATGCGTTCACTCCTGTTACTGTACAGGATATATTATGTTTTTTAGCTATAAATATAGGGATGGGGATAAAACGATTGCCCAGCTACAGAGACTTTTGGTCAACAAATGAAATTTTACACGATGCCTTTGTTTCAGGATTGATGCGAGTGAGAAAATTTATTTGGATTTTAGGGAACATTCATTTGAATGATAACAACTTGATGCCCAAGAAATCAGAAAAGAATTTTGATAAGCTGTACAAAGTGCGCCCACTCCTTGATCACTTATCAGAAATGTTTCTCAAAGTTTTCAAACCCGGACAAAAACAGGCAATTGATGAAAGTATGATCAAGTTCAAAGGACGATCATCCTTGAAACAATATATGCCAAAGAAACCCATCAAAAGAGGCTACAAAGTTTGGATGAGATGTGATTCAAGTGGATTTGCATGTGAATTTCAAATTTATACAGGAAAAACCGAAGAAGTTGAAAGAAATCTGGGAGAACGTGTTGAGCAAAAAATTATTAGGCAAAAATCACATGTGCTCTTTTTTTGATAATTATTTCACTTCTTACGATTTGTTAAAACATCTAGAGACTCAAAATATCACAGCATGTGGTACAGTGAACATGTCCAGAAAGAACTTACCAAAAAATTTATTAGAGGACAAAAAAATGAAACGAGGAGACTTTGACTGGAGCGTTAGCAATGATGACATCAAGTAGAAGGACAAGAGAATAGTATATATTCTTGCAACATTAGATGAAGCCACAAAATCTTGTGAAATTGAAAAGATGGAAAAAAATTAAAATAGCATGCCCGAAAGCAGTTATAGACTACAATAAGAATATGGGTTACGTAGACCATTTTGTTCAACTCAAATCCATGTACGAAATAGACAGAAAATCAAAAGATGGTGGCACCGTATATTTTTTCATTTGTTTGATATGGTAATCGTCAATTCATACATTCTTTGGTCTCTGATGCACGGTGAGAAAACCCCCTACTATAACAACTTGAAAAGTTTTTGGTTAGATTTAATAACAGGCCTTGTGTCAATAGGACATCAAAAATTTCCTGAAAAACGGTTTGCGTCTAATTCTTATTCTGGACCCGTGAAACTGAAATTCAAGAAACATACAGTTTCTGAAAAGGACAGACTTAAGAATGTTGGCCACATTCCAACTAAATGCAAATCCAGAAGATGTACTTATTACAGTACCAGAGTGAAACCTCACAGAACAAGATGGATGTGCCCTAACTGTGATGTCGGATTATGCATGATAGCAAAAAGTAATGATAATGTGACATGTTTCGAAAAATTTCACAATGGAAATGATATCATTTTTAAATTTTCTACATATATAACATTTTTAATTATAAATTTGCATTTAACTTCTTTTAATGATTGATTTGTGCTGTGAGTATGTATCAAACTATCTAACAGTTATATATATATATGTATATATTATTTTTAGTATGTAATGCAAATATATGTCCAAATTTGTATTAAAATTATAAAAGTGTAGAAAAATTTAAAACAATAATTAAAAACTTATAAAATTATTTTTCTTTAATTCCGTTAAAATATAAAAGTTTTATGGCGTTAAAATATTAGATTTTTTTTTCTAAATAGTCTTTTGGATTGGTTAGTTTGAATAGGAAAAATGGACCGTTACTGTTCAGTGGTTTCACTGTGAAACCGTAAATTTCTTGAAATTGAAAAATGCTAAATTTTTTTTCTTTGTATATTTATGATCATCATCATGTCTAATAGCCATTTTTGAAGTTATTTTGTTAATTTTTCAAAGGGAATATGTAGTGAACTTTAAAGGGTTAAAACTACGTTTGTTTTGAAGAAATAAATTTTGTAAAATGGAATGCAAAGGGTTATAATATTTGAATTAGACTTTTTTCTCCCTATAGTGAATGTGGTGTGGTGTGGCAGTTAGAAGAATGATATACCATCTTCGTTATCGTCATCCCCTTAAAACAATTTACAGAGGTAACATTTCCAGTCATTAAATATTTACTAACATCTTTTTAATTTGAAACAAGTCAGAAAAATGTAAATAAAATTATTCAAGGAAGTAGTTAATTTTAGGATTGCAATAGCAAATTAGATGATCAAGTGTATCCTGTAAAAATTTGACATACTTTGATGTTAAAGGGGGGAAAAAACTATTTAGGCAAAATTGAGTGCCAGTGATAAAAAATATTCTTTTTTTTATTATTTATAAATATGTCTTCAAAATAATCAAAAGCCTGCTTATAAAAATCGATAATCCATGCATTCAAGTGAATTATTGAAAGAAAACCAACTAAGAAGGCAAAAAATTATATTAATCTCTCACAAATAAAACCCCAAATTATAAAAATAAATGTTAAACTTTTTCATATTCAATACGATTTTTTTTTTCTCAAATTTCTATAATTTTTAATTTCATATTTAAGTAACAAGAATTCCTAAATTAAAAAAAATATCAACTGTTCCAAAGAAAATCGGAAATTTTACTTATAAAAATAATTGTAAATGTAAAGGAACTGTTTTACCAACGTTTATATGTACTAATTTCTTCTATTTTAATTTCTTCATTTATACTAAAAATATTATTCTAAGACTGTTTGAACATTTGTTAGCATTCAAAATAAGCCCAAAACTAACATTATAAATTCATTTTTTTTATGTATTCTCTTTAAGAAATATAATTATATTTCGGACTATATATTATGTTGCGGAAGAACCAGATTCCACCATCTATTTCTAACTCTAAATTACTTCAGGTTGCTCTAACTCTGTGACTTAGCCAGAAGTAAGAAGATTTAATAGACGACAACCACATTTGAATGGTACTCGCTCTGCTTGGCGTTTTGGCGCATTTTGAAGTAGCAGAAAACCCTTGTTATTGAAGACTTCCTGAAAAATTTAGCACGCATCAATACAAACACCGAAAAAACACTATCAAAAAATTTTCAATTGCTATAGGATAGTTTCTGAAACACTTTACATTGAAATGGGCTGATTTCGACCGCATTTACATGCGATTAACGCATTATTTTTTCATTCGCCGCGCGCGATGTATATACTTATCTAAAATTTAACGCTGATCACGAATATATTTGGCGCTTTTTGAAATTCCAATTAATTCAAAAGTTATATCCTTCATATTCGTCCCGGTTTTCCGATAATTTGGCTCGGTGATCTCGCAATTCTTTTTCAGCCGAAAAACTTAACAAAGTGCTCCCTTTGTCTCGAAATTTTACAAGGAACATTAATCTATTTTTCATTTCGCGAAATTCCAGTAACTTTATCTTTGAAATGAATAATAAAATTCAGTTGCTTTGATCAGGAAAGAGGCCACATCCATTTCTAAACGTACTTAAAATATTTAGTAGAAATTATACTAGTTTTGCCAGTTAAAGGTTGGATTCTATTTTGTCGCTCCCAAACACGATTTATTGTACATTGGTAACATGTTTCTATGAAAAATTTAGCAAGCATCAATAAAAACACCGAAAAAATACAATAAAAATTTTTTAATTGCTGTAGGATCGTTTCTGAAACACTTTTCAACCACATTTCTACGCGATTAACGCATTTTCTTTTCATCCGCCGATTCTTACCAAACATTTCTAATAATGAAATGGACTTAGATAATAAATTACAGGTACGAAGGGAAAAAAAAATATTCTGAACGATATATAAATCTGTAATGAAATAACTTGATTCAAAGATATTCTTCCTGATAAAAAGCAACCGATTGAGATAGTAGAAATTATAGTGAAAAATGATCCCATTCCCTGTTTGCTCTGACAATAAGTTTTATTTAACCTGTTTCTGTGGCTTAAGGTAAAAAAAATGTGCGTAAATTAAAAATTACTTGAGAAATAATATGACACTAGAAAAGCTTTCGGATTTGACAGTCATATCTATTGAATCTGAAAAAATGGATTTCAGCGAAACTGCTAACAAATGTGCTTTTCAAAAAGCCTGAACAGTTTTTTTATGTGAATTATTAAGTAGTCTTTGTACTGATTTCTACTGGTGTTCCAAAATCAAGAACCATGGGGGCTGCTTCAAAACAAAAATGTAAGTCGAATCTAAGGTACGTGCGGGAGGACCTAATCGAGGAAAAGGTGCCAAAATATGCATTTCGTTCGCTTGCCAAATGTCTTGGGTGTTTTTCGAAGCAATCAATTAAATCAAAATTTACACAGTAAAAATGTAAAACCGACAATATGGAATGAGGCGGCGAATTGAGGGTACACTAGCTACAGAGATAATTTTTTAAAGCTCAGCATCATGTTGAACAAATGAAAACAGTCCGGATTTGTCGAGAGAAAGCGTCCAGAGAAGGCGTCATCGGAATGCTACTCAGCTATTTCGTGAGTTGCATGCGGAACTTGAGGTTCCAGAAGACTTGATGAGAGAGTTCATATAAAATGATTGTGGCATGGATCAAAGAGAGACCGTTCAGCCTACTTTCATAAGGAGAGGACCAAGGATCCGCTACCAATGTCCGAGAAATCGACAGAAGAGACTGAACAGATTGCTGCACATTTCTTTGGGACTGCTGCAAGATATAGGAATGACATGTTCCTGTTTTCAGGGGACGCGGCCTTGATTTCATTTTAATGCATGATAATGGGAAGTCGTATTATTTCTGGAGATCTCAACCCTTCACAGCATACCTAAGGCTCCAAACTTTGAAGCCTTCGGGCCATAATGATTTTTTCAGTTTTAATTTTTCTGCCCTTAACTATATTTCTAGACTAGAAGAGTCGCAAAGAGCGCGACCTAAGCAAACTTACGCTTTTTTTGCATTTCAATTACTATTGTGTATAGTGACACTTAGTGGCGAGTAGTGGTACTATGTATTATCTATTTATTAATTGTAATTAAATATTTGGAATTACCGCGTGGGTTCGAGAAAGTTCTGGCTAGTGTATTCCGATCACTTCGAGATGGCAGTAATTGCATATAAAAAGGCTAGAGGCGCAACCGCGAGTCAGTCTACGTAGGAAAGGCAAAGGAAGCGAAACTGTCTATTGTGAAATAAAGTAACACCCGTGCATAAAAGTATTTTGATTTGACTTAGTTTTTATGTGTGATTTGTTAGTATGGAAAAGAAGCGAAAAATCGACAGTGAATGCAGAACGTTCAAAGATAAATGGAACTTTCAGTATTTTGTGATTGAGTCCAGTAATAAAAAAGGCGCTATGTTTAATTTGTAATGAAACCATAGCTGTTCTCAAAGAATATAACATTAAACGACACTATGAATCGAAACATCTTCAAGTATACAGGAAGTTTGCGGACGGAACAATTTGAAGCTTTGAAGAGCGGACTCAAATCGCAGCAATCTTTGTTTACCAAAGCGAATACTGAACAAGAGTCTGCAACTCGCGCCAGCTTTCGTGTGGCTCTTGAAATCGCAAAACGTGGCAAACCATTCACCGATGGAGAAATGATAAAAGAATGCTTGGTTGCAGTAGCCGAAGAAATATGCCCCGAAAAGGTAAATTTATTTAAAAGTGTCAGTTTGTCAGCAAACACCGTGGCTCGGAGGGTGCAAGACATCACAGAAAATATATATCATCTCAACTGTCTGACAAAAATGGACATCATGAGTGGTTTTCTCTAGCATTGGATGAGTCAACGGATGTGTCAGATACTGCTAAGGTGTTGATTTTTATTCGCGGAGTAGATAAAAGCTATGAAGTGTATAAAGAACTTCTTGATATTGATAGTATTCACGGCACGACAACTGGGGCAGATATTTTTAAGGGAGTTGAAAATGCCATTAATAAAAAGAACCTTCGATGGGGAAATTTGAAATTTATTACAACTGAGAGGCAAAAATATGTGTGGTAAAAATAAAGGAGTGGTTGCACTTGTGTCAAAGGCTGTAGAAAATGATGGTGGTTCAAAACCATTAGTCTTACATTGTATCATTCATCAACAGTCTTTGTGCGGAAAATGTTTGGATATGTCTGAAGTTCTAAAACCAGTCATATCAGTTGTTAACTTCATCAGATCCACTGGGCTGAATCACCGACGATTCCGCGAGTTTATTGAGGAGATTGGAGAAAATGACTTACCATATCATACTGCCGTACGCTGGCTTAGTTGCGGAAAAGTCCTTAAGCGCTTTTTTGAACTTCGAGCAGAGATCGAAATTTTTTTAAATGAGAAGCAGCGCCCTTTTGCCGATTTAGAAAATAGTGAATGGATGTGGAAGTTAGCATTCTATGTCGATTTGACAAATCATATGAACGAACTGAATTTGAGATTGCAAGGAGAAAATCAGCTTCTCCCTGATTTATACACCAATATCAAATCCTTCAGGCAGAAAATAATACTATTTCAATCGCAATTACGTAAAAAATGTTTCACACATTTTAAAACATTTGAAATATTCAGCCACACTACAGAGACTGAATTTCCCGTCAATTTTGCAATCGAAACTTTGAGTGCTTTGAAGATAAATTTTGATACTCGTTTCTCAGATTTTGATGTCATTGTGAATGAAATGAAGCTTTTTCAAAATCCTTTTGATTCTGACATTGAAACCCTGGCTCCGGAAGTCCAAATGGAAATTATTGATTTACAGTGCAGTGATATGATTAAGAACAAATATCAAAATTCATCTTTGTTGGAATTTTATAAGTCTTCCACTGGTACAATTTGATAATTTGCATAAATTTGCTCGTGGGTTGTTTTCTGTTTTTGGTACTACTTACTTGTGTGAGAAAATGTTTTCCAAGATGAAGTACACAAAGAATGTTTACAGATCTCAATTAACCGATGAGCATCTTAAATCTCTTTTAATATAATTGGTACAAGTAAAATTGATCCACAACTACAAACTATTGTCGATGGAAAAAAAAAATCACAATTACATAAATCTCATTAGTGTTTTTGTTTTACTGTGATTAGTGGGATTCATTTCAATTATTTGTTAGTTATTAATATGCTTAAGCTTAGATACTTAAGTTAAATTTTCTGCGTCATCATTTCTGTCGTTAAGTTTTACCTTGCAAGTAAATAAAACCGAGTAATTATCATTCTGTGTTTTCTTCTTCAACTTATCACAGCAATAGTAACAATAAATCATTGGCTGTCGCGGGCCAGATTGAGGACACTAGACTTAAGCTGTCGCGGGCCGGATTGATGGCACTGGCGGGCCGTAGTTTGGAGACCCCTGCTCTAAGGCAGTGTTTCTCAAACTGTGGAGCACGCCCCGTAGGGGGGCGTGAGTATATCGGAAAGGCGAAAACAAAAGATTATTTAAAAAAATTATTAATTTGCTGAAAGGAAGCAAAACAAAATACATTTTGACATAATAAAAAAAAAAATAATACTCATTCACACTGATATAATACACTTATAAATGTATCAATACTGCATGATATGTTTCATAACTAATTTAACAGACTGCCAATGACCCTATGGGCATGTCATAAAATTATAAACAAAATTTATAATACTTATCTTGATAATTTGTACGGTTTATAATTAAAGTCGTATTGTAGCTTTACGTCAAAGTATATTAATATTGAATTCAATACATTGTTATTGTATGGAGAGGGGGGGGGGCGATAAAAATTATGATTGAAAATTGGGTCGCAAGTACAGAAAGTTTGAGAAGCACTGCTCTAAGAAGGCCATTGCAACCTCCCTCCAAGGTCTAATAACTTGATGCTTAATGAATGAAACCAATTACCACAGGAACTCATTCACTCCCTTATTTCCAATATAAAATCACGGTGCGAGGCCTGGATATCTAAGAGAGGATCATACCTCCTATTAACCCCATTATTTTTGTTCTATTCTGCATCCGCTGTTTCATACCTTCCGACTCCGATGAGTGTGACGCTCGATCTATCTTGTGTATTACAAATATTGAAGGGTTATTATTTGTGTTATATCAAACCTAAGCAGAAAACCAAATTTCTTTAAATCTATCAAGAAGCTCTAGAGATAATCGATCAAATCTAAAAAGTCTCTTAATTTTAAACATCTGTGAATATACTTTTCGTTTCACGAGATTTATGCTTAGTATTTTTTTTATTAGATTATATTTTCTGCTTAAATACTGTTGTTTAGTATTTCTAATAATTAAAAGTCTATTTTTATTTTAAAGGTAATATTTTTTTTCGTTAAAACATTTTGTCGCTATTATCAACTACTAGCTGGCCGAAAAATAAAGTTTTGCACTTTAAATTTTGTTTGCATTTTTATTAATGTTTCACTTTTTACTCTTCTACAGGTAGATGAGTTCATAGCGTGAACGTTAAGTATAAATCAAAGTATGAAAAATTCTCTAGAGGGGTGGCACATTAAGTCTTTGCAATCAGGCAGCCAGCACCCTAGGATGCTCGCCATCGGCCTGCACGTCTTGCTTGGGCAAGAGAGCGTGGAGTCTCGATTCCGACTACTTGACGCAGGCTGAGAATATGGCGTCAGGCTCATGAACCCATGGATCCAGGTTGGAACTGTACGAGGGCATGGTGGCTCAATCATAGTCTGGGGTGTTTTTTCGTGGTATTGTTTGGTGCGTGAACCAACCTCTCTCAATGCAATTCGGTACGTAGAGTTGCTGGGTCCATCCGTTTATGCTACCCCAACGGTAAGGGAGTTTTCGAGCAAGACAACTGCACCTCTCGCAAGTCTCGGTTGGATGGGCATTCCTCTGACTTTTCAGTCATAAATTGGCCACCTAGAAGCCCAGACTTAAAACCTATTGAGAATCTGCGTGTTTTGGAACAAGGCGTGAAATGCCATCACACAGCACCAACGAACCTTACTGGATTATGGACAGCTTTAGCCAATATTTGGCAAGTCATTCACGTGAAACATTTTCATAAACTTGTTGAATCTATGCCTCGTCGTGTGGCAGCCGTTATCAAAGCCAGAAGGAGGCCCAACTCGTTACTTGGTAGGTATCCCTAATTCAGAGTGTATATTTTTTACTGATTCTTAAAAATATTTTAAGAAAAATCTATAATACCAAAGGTAAATTGTATCTTAAAAAGTATACCTTATAAATGGGAACTGAACATGCAAATGAAAATATAAATTATTCATTTTTTAAATTCATTGACAATATGAATAGAATAGAATGAAATAGCAAAAAGAAAAAAAAAACCATTAAGAATCATTTAGCAATTACTATTGTTATTGCATGATAAATGACAATATATTCCCCCCAAAATTTCTATAGAATGCTTTAAAGTAACCAACATTGATTATTATAGGCCCTTTCAATAATTTTCTGCAAAATCACACAATAATTATAATATAATTGCCCTAAATCAGTTTAGAATGAGAAAGGTTAAGGTTTAACAGGAAACCATTCAAATGTTGCATTAATCAGTTTTAAATTTTAAAAAAAAGTTGTAATTCAGACACATTCAGCTTTAAGTTGCATAGCAGAAATGTTAAGATCATTTATATACACAGTAAAACAGGAAGACTTTTACAAATATTTTAGAGAGATCAAAATGTTTTATTTAATACAATTATAAAAACAAATATGATTTTCAATATCATAAAAATACTTTAAGTACGCAAACAGATGAGAAACAAGGAGGGAAAAGAATCCTGCAATGTATATACAGTGAAATATATTTAATGCAAAAACACTTAGCGCGAAATATCGGTAAACATGAAATAATACAATGGTCCCAACAAATTACTAGCATTCTCATGCATTTTTTTTACCCTTAACACGAAAAGATTTCCATTCTGGGAATGAACAAAATACGGAAAACACCAGTCATGCGGGTAGGATTTAAGAAGGGTGTGAAATGAAACAAGTTGTTTCACATGTTTTGTAGAAAGGAGGCTAACTTGGCCCTCAAAATACCCTCAGCCTGTGACATGAGCCCATTTTGTTTATCTATAATCTACTTTCATTACAAATACCATATAAAAACATCCACAATGAGGAACATCATGAAAAAAAGTATGTGCAGTTATTTAGATACATATTCCATTAGGGAAATGAATAACAAAATGAACATCAACAATTTGATACTAAAAAAGACAATGCAAAGAAAAATGGATTATTTTCCAAAAAATTTTACATTAAATTTCATTAAGTTCTTGCGAATGTTTTTGTTTCATTGATTTTTAAGAAATGCATACCTTTGCAAATAAAATGTACTTAAATAAACTTAATTTTGTTGCCAAAAAAAAAAAAAAACATATATTCAATATCCTTTAACACAAAAAAATATTTCAGTCCCCTCTGTTTTGTTGTTAAACTATTTTCACAGTATGTATATATATATATTATTTTGAACAATTGGAAAATGCTCAACATTTCAAAAAAGTGCCAGATATATATTCACAATGAATTGAAGCAGTATGTAAAATATTACACAATTCCATATTCAACTTATTTTGCTTTCACAATTGCATAAACTGATTTTTTAGTGTTATATACATTATAAAAATTTTACTGCTCAAAAGATTTGAAAAATAAATTTAAATTATTTATAACATAAAAAAATGTTTAATTAAAATTATTTCAAAGCAAAAACAACCAATCTTTACCTTTAACCCTCTAAGCGGTCTGCACTTTAAGTCTTGCCATTCTGGAGATGCTTTAAAAATGCACTACATATTTTTTTGCTTTCAGGTGGGGTTCTCAAAAGCGGTTGAGCCGTATTTTTAAGAATACGGCTCGGCCGCTTTTGGGAATCTTGCTTGAAGGCAGAAAAAGCATCTCTGGAATGGCGGAATTTTACGTGCAGACCGCTTGGAGGGTTAATAACTATATAAAAAAAATTGTACACATACAGATTCAAAATAAATTATGCATAAATAAAACCCTTTTGAAAACTTCATTCATCACAACAAAATGTCAGGGACTTAACAAACAGGAATACTTAAACACACACATTGACTAAAAATGGAAATGATTCAGTTGTAACAATTAATAAATGATATATACAACGCATCCAAATACAATTTTTCAGTTATGGAATATAATACTTTCACACAAATAGAAGAGCATAATATTTCAAGTTTTTCATAAATATCAAAAGTTTTTTATAAATATCAAAAGCCACTTGCAACTAAAAGAATGTAATTAAAATTTTCTGGATTTTAAGCTTTAAAAAAAAAAAAAACTAATGCTACTTAAAAATTAGATTACTAAAATATCTTCTTTTTGATCTTAGTTACATTTGATACAACTCAACGACTAGTGTTATGGAAGACACAATTGGTATACTCATGATCTTTAATTGGAATAAGAACTTTGCAGATTAAAAAAATAATTCACAGCTACAAAGCATCTTTAAGTTCAGCTTGTGTTATAGTAACTTGTACTACAAATCAAGCTTAGTTGGATGCCACTTTCATAACTGTCCAAGAGATAACAAAATGAGGTCTCACAATATATTGCTCTGAATTTTCATTTTTATATCAAATCCATATGAAGATATAAGCTTTTAATAGATTATTATGGTGATTGGCTGTCTGATGTTAATCTGTCTCTATCTCTGTACAAATTCATCCAACAAATAACACACATGCATCAATAAAAACAAAGTGCACATTTAAAAAACATGACAAATGTATTTGCTGGTAATACAAAAATAAATTTATTCACTAATAAAAATTGGGATTTCCTGAAACATGTATTAATAAAAACATCATTTAGATTTTCTTTTTGTTAAAATTAATCAATAAAATCTTTTCAGAATAAAACAAAAAAATTTCAAACAAATGTTGCAGCATAATTACAATGCTAGCAATTTTATACAGTTAAAAAAAAATTTTTCCCATCGGGATTACAAAGCTTTAAAACATTAAATTAGATGACATTATCTGTTTTCATTAACAAATACAAAATTAAATGATTTCTTAAACAAATATATTACATATATGTGTGTGTGCGTGTGTATATATGACCATTGCAAAAATGAGACTATACTATTGAGATTACCAGAGGAAGGAAAAAAAAATGTTTCAATATATTTTTATAATAATATATACATATATACACATTTTACAACTATTCTTACAATTTAAAAAAGATTGAAACAATTCTGAAGATATAAAAAACTTTAAAATTCAAATAAATGATGTAGCATGAAACCAGTTATTTTCAGTAAATTAGCAAAACCTCTCATTTTAGTATTTCATAATTATTGCATAATTCATATTAATTACCAATTCTAAATTCAAATATTTACTCTCTAATAAAGCAAAGAAACATTCTTTTTAAAAAAAAAACAAAGAGTGTTTCTTAACCCTCCAATTTCATGTTTTAATAATTCTGATTGAGATTGTTATTTCACAATTATTGGAATTAACACATCACGTTTATTAGTAAAGAATATGCATACTATTCATTTTTAATATCACAACTACATTTTTTGAAAAAAATAGTTATTCAAAACACTTTTAAAATGGCAATGATAATAAAAAGTGCAATTTTATTTGAGGAAGAAAAATTTAATAAATTAATTATAATCTTTATCTTTTTTTAATCTTTATTGGATCAAAAAGCAAAATATTTGTGAAGATGTATAAAATAAAACACTTATTTTTTGGAAGTCCTTTTTTTGTTTACTATGAAAGTTATAACTAATAAAGATGTCCAAAAAATCATGCTATAATTACAGCATACTAAATTTATTTTGTTAATATGATGAAACATAAAACATAATAAGAGTACAAAACAGCAAATATATCTAAACATTGCAAACTGTGCAATAATGAATTGGGAGACCATTAATTGCACTTAGTTATATATTAAATACTACAGAAATGAGCTGAAACCAGGAAAAACTACTATTACAAACTATTTGAAATAGAATGAAATAACAATATATCAGAATTTGTAAAAAAGTTAGTCCTGTAAAATTTTTGGAAATCCAATAAAATATAGTATTTCTTAAATCAATTATAGTAGTTTTTCAAAAATATTTCACAGATGAAACAAAAACATCATGGAAATGAATTACATTATCAAAGAGAATATTATTTTGCAAATACAAGAGTCAAAGTCTTTTTTTTTTAAATGAAATTTCTCTTGAGAATCTATAAAAGCATATATGCTTAAAAAATTAGGTATGTAATAACCTTCTTTATGAATTAATAATAAAAGCATAGTTGAAAGTCCAAGGATAAAAAATAATGCAAAAACAAAAGCAGCATTTCTCAAATAGCTATTTTAAATGGATATGAAAACAGTAATTGACATTTACAATAGAAATCTTAGAAACTCGTTTTTAAAGCAAAATTCAAGTACAGTAGAAATTCAATACACATTCCTTCTATGAATAAATATATTTTTATGTGTAAATTTAATGGAATGGCTGACAACAAATAAAGATCAGAAGAAATAAAATAAAGCAGCTACCTGCTCAAAACTTTTACTTAATGTCATGTTATAGTCAATGTTATAAATTATAGCATGATTTATTCTGGATTCAGTACAAGTCCTGGAAAAGATCCAATTTATTAGGAAGGAAAAGTTTTTCTCTTATATTTCATTTAAAAGGTTTTTTATCTCACTAGACATAGAGAATTTTAATCTCTTATCATTAGTTTTGCTTTTTATATACATTGAAGTGCCATTGAACTAGGGATAGCAAGGGCTATGCAAATTGTGTAGTGCTGTGCATTATTTATGCGTAAGTGAAGGCGCTATGGTAACTGCTTGTATAGCGCGTACTGTGATTATTCTGAATTAGTTGATGGAATCGCCAGTATGGGTAAACTGCCCGATTTAGCTTTCAAACGTGGACAAATTGTAGGTGCACAATGTATAGGCCATTCAATTTCCAAAATCGTTAAGACAGCTAGGATTTTCAAGGTTGACAGTGTCAACCAAGAATACATGGATGGTGGACAAAAAAAAAAGTAGTGATCGGGCAAACTGTAAAGAATAATTAGCTTTGACAGTGCATGGTGAGAGACAGCGCAGGTGTATTGTAAGTAGCCAACGAAAAGCCAAACAGCTCAAATTACCATCCAGTTGAATGACAGTGCCAGGAGTACAGTCAGTAAATGGACTGTGCAATGCTGTCTTCACAATAGGGGTTTCGGGAGCCATTGACCTACGAGAGTACCATTGCTCAATGCTTGCAATCAGGCTGCACATCTTGTCTAGGCAAGAGAGCACAGAGACTGAAGTGTAGAGGACTTGAAACAAGTAGCATGAAGTGATGAGTCTTGATTCAGACTACTTAACGCCGCCGGGAGGCTGAGAATATGGCATCAGGCTCATGAAGCCATGGATCCAGTATGCCAGGTTGGAACTGTTACAATGACATAGTGGCTGAAGCATGGTCTGGGGTGTTTTTTTGCAGCATTGTTTGGGATCTTTGGTGTGTGTACAAACCTCCCTCAATGTAGAGTTGCTGGGGATCACCTCTATCCATTTATGCTGTTCTGTTATCCAAATGGTAATGGAATTTTCCAGCAAGACAACTGCACCTCTCGCAAGTCCTGTTTGACTACTGGCTGGTTGGATGAGTATTCCTCTGAATTTTCAGTCATAAATTGGAACCAATGAACCAGTACCAATGAACTTTACTGAATTATGGACAGAATTAGCCAATATTTGGCAAGTCATTGCTGTGGAACGGTTCCGGAAACTTGTTGAATCCATGCCTCATCATGTGGCAGCTGTTATCAAGACCAGAGGAGGCCCAACTTGTTACTAGGTAGGTGTCCCTAATTCAGTGGCACTTCAGTGTATGTATATATATATATAAAATTCCAAAAAAACCAACCATGAAATACATTTGATGTTATGTAAAGCTTTCAAATACTGCTCTGAAATATTTCATTTTCTGCCATATTTGATAAACAATTAATGCAAAAAGAAAAAATATTTTCAATTTATAACTCAAAACTCTATATTATTCCTCTTTATCTGATTATATTCAAAATTGATGGTGTGAAACTTGAACCATTTTGTTTGTACTTTGGGACAATTTTCAGGAAATAACATCGTAAAAACAGTAATTCTTAATTATTATTTTTTTTTTTTGAAATTATCAATGGTCAACATACAAATTTAAATAAAAGCATGTAGTGCATTAGCTTTAGATTATAAGTGTAGTTGGTAGCATTTTCATAAAAAAAAAAATAATAATAATAATCAAAGACTTGTACATACCTTTTTTGATGTAAAATAGGAATATATATTAAATTAACTTTAACATAGAAAATAAATCTACAGTTGATACTAATTTTGGATGCATGAAGTGTAAAGTGCATCATCACAAATGAAACAGAAAAACTTAAACTGATGCAATTCTGGCTTAAAAAAAATATATATATAATGTATGCTTGTGCAAAAAAATAAACCCTTTTAATAATTTTGCAATTCTCATTACAGCAAGATAAAATAAACAATCCTTTTTAACAGTTACAGAATTATATTATAATGTTAGAAAATAAATCAACTAAATTAACATAGTTAAACTCTTTAAAAAATTTTCATAGTGGGATCCAGTTTTTTTTTGGTTTTATAGAATCCAGTAAAGAATGGTCTGAGTAGGTTATGTTGCAACTTTTATTTGAATTCCTTCAATAATTCCCTGCATATTCTGGAAAAATTGTTCAACGGCCATATATTGGATTTTTTTAGCATATAATTCTCACAAGACTTTTTCAAAAAGAAAAAAAACAACAACATTGCATATAAATTAAGCAGATAATTACAAAGTAGCATGATTCTTTAAATACCAAGGTTTCCGATCCTAATTTGGATGCAAAATATTTTCTGAATAATTGAAGAGAATTGCAGAAAAGTTTGAATTTTTTAACATGAGTAATTCACAAACTTATGAAAATATTAGTTTGTGAATTACTCGTGTTATAAAATTCAGTTACAAACTTATGAAAATATTAAATTGTTACAATTCTTTTTTTGTAACTATTTAATAATTTTCCTTTTTCAAAACAATATTGCTACTTTTGATTTTTTTAATGATTTTAGAACTAGAACATAACTATTAATCAACTTGTGTAAAAGATGTGAAAAATGTCGAGGGACATTTTTTTTTCATTATCCTAATTCAAAAACTTTAAAACAAGATTTAATGCAAATAATTCCAAGCCAATTGAACAATTTTAAAAATTAACTTGAAATGTAAGGTAATATCAAGATAAGAAAATGGATACATTTAAAGTTGACATTGATAAAAAAAAAGAAAATCCTTTTTTTTTTATAGAAGTTATAAATAATTAATCCATTAATGCTATAATTTACTTAAAAAAGTGGAGAACTAAGATTTAAAGCTACATCATTCAGATAAATTTAAATTAAGAACATATATATACAGTGGACCACAAAAGTGTTTGTACACTTGCAATTTCCAATAAAATTAATGCTTTCGACAAGTAAAAATTAATATATTGGAATTGTAATTTTTTTATGATATCTGTAACTTAATCTTAATGGAATGACATAATCAATTTTTTAAAAATAGTATAACTATTTTTTTTAAAAAAATAATAATAAAAAGACTACAAAAAAATTATGCCACAAAAGTCTCAACATAGCTTTAAGTATTGTATTTCTTTCATAATTTAGTACTTAGGATATCTTTTAGTGTCCACAATAACTTTTAAACTTCTTGGTATAGATTTAATCAGTTTTTTTTTTGTAATTTTCGCATAGATTTTTGACCATTCTTCTATGATTATTGTTTTTACTTTACACATTATGTGTTTATATATATATGTCATGTTTTCTTCTTTTAAAAAATCAAAATCTCACCAAATATGTTCTACTGGGCTAAATAAAAAGATTGAGGAGGTGTTTCAGAATTTGGGGACAGTTATAGAGTCACCAGCGGCATACATTGAGAATAGTGCCCCTGGCGTCATTATCCTGCTAAAAAATTAAGTCGTCTCCTATATCCAAATTTTCGGCAGATAATTTAAAATTTTTAAACAGAGCTCATGATTCACTTCCATGGTTCAGCATAGAGGTGGAGGAGTTCTTGTTCCACATAAATTCATGGGATTAAAATCCTCATTTTTTTATTTACAAGCTATTATATGCCCATCGGAACCAAAAATGTTGAATTTTCTGTTATCCCAATCAATTTTTCTTTTTCTGAAACTTAATTCCAAGAATCTAGTTGGATTAATGAATGTGTGGGGTGTAAATTGGCCTCAGAATTGGATAATTTGGTATTTTTTGATGGTATTGTGAATCATGAGCACTACTTAAATATTTTAAATTTTAAATTATCCACCAAAATTTGGATATAGGAGACAACATTTTTTAACAGAATAATGAAGCCAAGTGCACTGCTCTGAATGTACACCACTGGTGTCTCTAACACAGTCCCCAAATTCTGAAACACCTCCTCAATCATGACATACAAACACATAATGTGAAGTAAAAACAATCATAGAATAGTCAAAAATTGATGCAGAAATTACAAAAAACTGATTAAATCTATACTAAGATGCTTAAAAGTTGTTGTGGACACTAAAAGCTATCCTACTAAGTACTAAATTAAGAAAGAAATACAATATTTAAATTTATGTTGTGATTTTTGTTAAGTGTACGAAGACTTTTGTGGCATAATTTTTTAGTAGTTTTTTGATTATTAATTTGTTAAAAAAATAGTTATACTACTTTTAAAAATTTGATTACATCATTCCGTTAAGAACAAGTTGCAGATACCATTAAAAAATTACAATTACAATACATTAATTTTTATTAGTCAAAAACATTAAATTTTGTAGGACATTGCAAGTGTACGAACACTTTTGTGGTCCACTGTATATATATATCACATAGAGTGAAAATTTGGGATATATTCAAGAAAACTCTGGGACTTCAATACAGTACTGTTATTTATAATTAAAAACATATTTAGATCCAGCAGTTATAAAATAATTCTAAAAACATGTGATAAAATATACTTTTATCCCCATAAGGGCTTAAAATTTGCATACAATCATGTTCAATCAAATTTACATTCATAAAAAACATGTTACCTAGCAGAAGGATGAAAAAAATAATACATAAATATAAAAAAGAATGTTAGGTCACTCATTCCGATACATTCATTTTCGTTAAAAAAAGATTCGATCCACACAGAGAAAGATTCAATTAAAAAAAATAGTTAGCTATTTATTTTTTCATAAGCAGCTGCCTTGTTTGCCTTCATCCAATCAGCCAAGTACTGAATAGGGTCATTTGGCCTGAAATGATAAATCAGATATTAGATTATAAAGCATTTGCTTGTATCATTCTCTATTCAAAAAATATAAATTTTATTTTTCTCAATCCTTTGGTAATCTTTAAGCAAATTTTACTTTTTTTGTTGATATTCTTAAAAATGCATGAAAGAAATTATAATAAAATGATAATCAAGTTTATATAAATTCTTACCATACAAAAATAACAAAACTATGCAAAGTGTATGATACCATTTAGTAATATAACATTAATTAAATTCCATTCTTACCTTACATATGTAACCTTTAACAGACCTTCCAGAAGAAAAGGAACAAATTGCTCAAGATACATACGAACTGGAGCAGATGAATTCCTTACATGAAGTCTTTTTCCTCTATTTGATGTTGACTGCAAGTGAAAAAGGAATTTTTTTTAATTACCCATATGCCTCTTTTAATTAACAAAGTATTAAGAGGATGAATGAAGCTGTTTAAAAAAAAAATACGGAATTTGATAAACATGTTCTTAATTTATATATTTCAAGCACTTTAATTATATAAAATGGTTTTCCATTTCATATTTCTTTATTACAATGATCTTTGCAAAATCCCTTCCACTGTACAACTGAGGGTATTTGTATATACTATATAAAAATTACAAAAAATTTTTTTGGGGGGAGGGGAAATTACATTCTAGTAAACTCAAAAGATAATTTTTTTCCCTTCTAGATTTTTTTTATTAATCATATAATACCATCCTATAATCAATACTAATCAGTTTTGTAATGAAACCTTTCCTACCTACATTGCACAATAGAGCAAATGTGGTTTACATTCTATACAGTTTTAAAGCCAAACTTATCAACCCTTTGAATATAAAGTTAGAACATGTATGTGTGCAGAATAAAACTGTGTTATTTTTCAGTACTTAACCAATCTTTTTTAGTCTGATATCTTTCATTCTCATTATAATAAGGAAAAGTAGACTTCTATCAGTCTTTTTTATTTTATATTTCATTCCCAGGATGAACATAATTTCTTCACAGGAATCAAATGGTCTTTTATTTAATTATTGAAGTCAGATCTTTAGAAAACCTAGAATAAATCCTATCTAAGGCTGGACTAATAAGAAAGTACTGTTATAGCCCAATGACAGCAATACAAGATGAGTTAAATTAATCAATACAACATTTATCTCTTAAAAAAGTTACATCAAGGTGGTAGCTTTCCAATATTCACCTTTCCCATTAGAAAGGCATGAATGAGACATAGTTTACTTACATTTGAAAATAAGATACTTTAAATTTATTAGTCAACTTCAGAATATGCATTGTAGAGTAACTCAAAACATACAACCAGATGTGAAGAATTTGCAGACTTTTGAGTGTGGATAAATTGTTTCCTTTTTCAATAATATATCTTTATTTTTTGTTAAACTGTTGACCAGGGGCAGAGCTACCGCTGTATTAATGATAAAGGGCCCCAACATGTGTAACTATAGTTCCACTAACACACAAGGCTCTCATATCTAAAAAAGGGCCCCAAAGGAATTTTGATACAGGACCCCACTCAGAACTACCTATGCCAGAGCTGTTGATACAATATTAAATATTGAACTGCAGTTCAAATTTTAATATAGTGTTAGAACATATTTTGAAGGTTTCTTCATATAAAGTCTTTTTAGAGAGAGAGAGAGTCTACCATGTTCATGCTATAATTCTAACATGATAAGAGGAAGTATATATAAGTTTACCACTTAGTCAATTCTAACAATGATTGGAAAATAAGAGTTTGAAAACCTGCATAAATTTTCCAGTATTTTATAAATCTGCACAACAAGATTTACAAGAAAATATACGTTTTACTATAATTAATTTTTTTTTTATAGCTGCATTATTAGATGCTGCTAATGAATTAATACCCCAAATATTTCCAGAGAAGTTACAAAGTTATTAAAAACTCTTACAAATTAAACATTTTCATGGGACAAAAGAATAGTATTAATTTTCTGCATAAACTAGTACTTTTACTCACGGGAGTAGGTGTAGATGGAGCTTTTTTCTTTCTAATTGCAAGCTCTGCAGCAGATTCTAGCCAACTTGGTCCAGGTTCTGAAGGGCTTATTATTCTGTTTTGACTCCTTTTGACTTCTGTACCACTAGAGGTTTCCCATTCTTTTTCCAATAGCAGTCTACTCATATGCTGAACAGTATATTCTTTTGAAACAGCACATTTCTTAGGGTCATTGGGATCTGGTTTCTTTTTAATTTTAATTTCTACAGATACCTCGGTTGAAGAATCCTGCTCTGTTTGAGATGGCAGATTTTCCTTAATTTCTGATTTTCTTTTGATGGCTTTTCTACCATTTGTACTGTTGCTAATTTGAGACAAATCAGGGTTTACATAAGATTTCCTTATCTCTTCATCACTCATTTGTTTCAAATCACCATTAGTTTTGACAACTCTAGTTTTCTTTCTGTTTCCTTCTTTTTTAACAATGCTAATGGTTCCACAATCCAATTTTTTCTGCTGAACTAAAACTGTATTTGATGACTCAAAATTTGGAGATATTTTGTTGATTGTTTCTTTGTTTTTATTGAGTAATTCAGAATTTATACATAGTTCTTTAGATTCTGCTGGAATCAAAATACATTTTTTGCTTTCTGATACACCAGGATCACTTGTACTTCCCTTACTTTGTAATTCTGTATCAAGTTCTTCACAAATCACTGATTTTTCTAGAGACATTACAGGTATGCTGTTTTCTTCAGACAAAACAGTAAGCTCAGTACAAGAGGTTTTTTTATTTGTATAATTTAAAAGCTCTTCAGGAAATGATCCATTGCTGACTTCTTTAAGTGTGCTGTTTGTTGATGCCAAACTGCTTTCATTATTTAGTTCTGGTATTTCACTCACTTTAAATTTTGCATATTCAGTTTTCTTATTCATATCATCAACATTTGTATCATTTATTATTTTATCATTATTTTTTAATTCATTTCCCTCATATATGTCAGATTTAGTGATGCTCACTTCTTTATTAAACTGCTCAGCTACCTCATTAAGTTGAATATCCTCAGAGTTTGTTACATTTAATACTTTTTTTTTATCAAAAGAATTTTCTATAAGTTCATGATTATCATTAGAAATATTTTCCTTTAACTGTTTTCCGCTATTCTGAAATGTTCCCAATATTTGTTCTTTACTGTAAACAAATGTTTCTTTAGACAAGTCTCTATCATTAGATGGTTCATCTAAATGCTTAATTCTATTTATTACATTTACCTGTTTGTGTTCATCTATACCAGCAAATATATTGAGTTGTTTTGTACAACAGGCAGAAGTTTTACTTATATGCTCATTGTCATTCACATTCTTAATCTGCAAACAATTTTCATTATCATAATCCTTAACTTCAGTAAAATCTTGAACAGATATTTCCTTTATCACTTCAACTGACTTTCCTTGATTATCACTAGTAGCATCTTTATAATCATTACATGGCATTATTTCCAAGTATTCATTGCAATCATCAAAAGTTTCACTTAACTGTTTAGATGAATTAGAATTTTCCTCCAAAAGCTTCTCGTAGGTAAATAAAGTTTCTTCCAGAGGCTTATCATACTGAAGTGAATTTTTACCAGTTAGTTGTCCATTTTCATGAATTTTAGTAAGGAATATTTTTTTAGGTTCATTATCATTACAACTTTTTATAGTTTTATTTTTAAAAGCATATTCCTTATTACTTTCAATCTTTTTACCAAATAGATTATTAGAAATACCCAAGGCATTTCTGATTCTTGAACTAGAATTGCAACTCTCATTCTCCAAATCATAACTCTGATCAATTATTCTTTTAGTACTGTGATATTCCACTTTGGACATATTTTTGGAATTTTCATTTTTTACCTCACAGTCTGGCAGGAATTGCTTCAAAACTTCCGATTCAAATTTTTTTTCTTCCTGAGTTTTTAAAGCTACATTCAACCTTTTCATTTCAATTTCTACACTTTCCATTCTACTTTGAAACATTTTTTTTTCTTCTCTGAAATTTGTTACATCCTCTACATCTAATTCAATATTTTCTTTACTTTTTGAAGAGGTTCCTCCAGTTAAAGTTTTTTTTTCTTTATTGGAAAGAATATTAATTGCAACGTAGGAACAATTCAAATTATTCTGAATGTTTCCAGATTTATTAGTTTCAAATTCTATTAAATTTTTATAATTTTGTAATTCAACCTCTGTTTTTGAATTTTGTAATTCAACCCCTGCCTCGAAATTATCTGCTTCAACCCCTGCCTCGGAGCTCTCTGTTTCAACCACTGCCTCGTAGGAGTGCTCTGCATCATCATCATCCTAATTCTGCACTTCAACCTCTGTCTCGATATTCTGCATTTCAACCTCTGCCTCTGTATTCTGCATTTCAACCTTTGCCTCTGTATTCCATACTTGAGCCTCTGCATCTGAATTCTGTACTTCAACCTCTGCTTCTGAATCCTGTAATTCAACCCCTACTTCTGAATCCTGTAATTCAACCTCTGCTTCTAAATTCTGTAATTCACACAATGCTTTTGAATTTCGAGTTTCAACCCCTACTTCTGAATCCTGTAATTCAATTTCTGCTTCTGAATTCCGTAATTCACACAATGCTTTTGAATTTCGAGTTTCAACCTCTGCTTCTGAATCCTGTAATTCAACCTCTACTTCTGAATTTTGAACTTCAACCTCTACTTCTGAATTCTGTAATTCACATAATGCTTCTGAATTTTGAACTTCAACCTCTACTTCTGAATCCTGTAATTCAACCTCTACTTCTGAATTCTGTAATTCACACAATGCTTCTGAATTTCGAACTTCAACCTCTAATTCCCTCACTTCTGAATTCTGTACTTCAACCTCTACTACATCCACTGCTTCTGAATTCTGTACTTCAACCTCCAATTCATTCATTGTTTCTGAATTCTGAAGATTTATTTGAGAGATATCAATATTTCCACTATAAGTCTTAACTGGTTTCAGCCTTTCATTGCATTTAACTCCTTTAACAATATATTTCAAAGTTTCAAATTTCTTAGTTTCTATATCTGTACAACAGATTTCAACAGTTCTTGAACTTGAAGATTCATTAACAACCTCAGCTCTTGTAGTATTTGAATTTTGTTTATTATACTTAGAACTATCTTTATATTCCAGTTCTTTAATTTCAGCTTGAATTTCAGTATCCTTAGCAAAAACATTTTTATCAACAACTTCATCATTCAGTACATCAGAGTTTTCTTCAATTTCACAATTTTCCCTCTGAAATGTAGCATCTACTAAACAACAACTATTTTGAATGTCATTAGTATTTAAATCTGTTCCAGAAACATCCCCCAGAGCATATTGCCTTTCAGAATGCTTCCAAGAATTTGATTTTGTATCAAATGATTCAAATTTTGTTTTAGAATATTCTTCACTGTTATTTGTACCTTTTATAGTTTCCAAATTTTCTGTAACATTGATGATACCAGTAATTTCCATTGAATTTTTCTTTCCAATGCTCTTATAATCTTTCTTAATTTTTTTCATGTCTGTGTTGCTTACAAAATCATTTACTTCAACATCAGTCAATTTCAATGTTTTTTCAGGGCTTCTTTCCCCCACTTCTTGTTTTTGTTCATTAGAATTCCTATCAATATGTTTTTCAGAAAATTCATCTTGACAAAGAAATTTTTCAGAATTTTCAACATCAGCATCTTTCAGATCTTCTGCAATTTTATTTATTTTAGAAGTGCTTTCAATACTTATTTTACATATTACGTCAGTTCCAAATTCCATTTCTTCACATTTTAGTTCATGAATTTCATTAATTTCTAATTCACAATCAGATTTAAAATTTTTAGGAACTTTGGTTTCAATATTTGTTTGACATAAAATTCCTGCAGAATTTTTCATTTCAAGTATTTTTTGCTTAACTTCAGTCACATTTATATTTACATCTTCATTAGAATTGTCTTTGTTTTCTTCAAGATGGTTTTCTACATCCATATGATTTGAAATGTCATTTGTAATGATTAATGCAGCTTCCATGTGATGTTTAATTTTATCTTGATTCAATTTATTTTTAGGTATTTTTTCTACAAATTCAGTTTTTATTTCTTGAACATTTTTGTTTTTGTCATAATGTTCACTTTCATCCTGTTTGGGAGATTTTTGTCTTGCCTCTTCATTTACTAAAACTGCTTCTTTTTCATCTAAATTTTTATTGGTTTCACAATAGTTTTCAATATTAATTTCCTGCTCATTTCGATTTTTTTGGCTTTTACCTAGTGTTATTTTCTTTCTGTTCTTTCTTGAACCTCTTTTGAGATTTTCATTTTCAGTAGAATCTATAGAAGATTCAATTATTTTAATGCCTTCATTTTCTTTTGTTTCATTTTCTAATTCAACCAATTTTGAATTTTGTTCAATAACTAGCTTTGGATTTTGTTCAATTGCTGCCCCACTTTCAGTTTTACTCATTTTGTACCTTTCAAGTTCAGATATTTCATCTGCATCAGGGGTGTTATTTGAAGCTATAGATTTCTTCAAGTTCTGCATTTCTTCACTAACTTTAGTACTTTCAGTTGTTGTTTTCATGTCTCTTTTTGTCTTCTTCCTATTGATAGTCTCTACAGAATCCATTCCATTTTTTAAAATTTTTTGCTTATTAGCAATCTTTTTCTCAACAATTCCATCTATATCATTTTCAAATTGCAAATTATCTTTTATTTCATAATCTTGAACCTGAGGTTCAAAAATGTCTTTAACTGCACTACTTTTATTCCCAAATCTTTTTGCAGTTCTTGTTTTATGGCTACCAGTGTCTTGTAATACATTGATTGTTTCATTTTTTGTTTTGGTCACGTCAATGTCACTCTTGGAACTTTTTACATCTGTTTTAGTTTCTTCAAACTTATTAGCTTTCCTTGTTTTAGATCTATTTTCTTTACTCTTATTTCCTTTTAATATTTTAGCTTTTGAAGTGATATTGATCACTTCTGTAAAACTTTCAGTTTCTTTGGATCCTACAGTACCTTTAGTAACAATTTTACTAACTTTATCCATGTCAGTAGCTTCAAGTTTTATAGCATTCCTTGTTTTCCTCACACTATTTTCCAACTGGTTATTTTTTTTAGTTCTCATAACTAATTTGCCATCAGTAATTCTCTTGCCCCTTTTAATAGAATCATCCATCTGACTGGGTTCTACTGCTTCATATTTAATATCTTTGACCAACGGTTCAGTTATCAGATCTTTAATTTTATCAGTTTGATTATTTATTTCAATATTTTTAGTGTCAATGACTTTTTTAGCATTCCTTGTTTTTCGGACATTAACTTTGGTATTTATAGTATTTTTTGGAATTGTGAAGCTTTGACTTTCAGAGTTCTTAATAGCTTCTTTACCACGTGCAAGAGATTTTTTAAGATTGACAGCCATTTTTGAACCTTTTAATTTTGTATATTCTTTTTTTTGTGAATCATATAATTTAGCCTTCCCAACAGCCACTCTTAAATTTCTAGTTTTGCGTGAAGTTGTTTTAACACTTTCAACCTTTACAGCAATTTCATTTTCAGAACTTTTGCTAGTGATTTTTTTTACATCATTTTTGTTCTCACTTGAATCATATTTTGTTCTTTTTTTGTTTGGTTCCCTGAAAATGCTTTTCCCTTTAATAATATTCTCTGACACATAATTTTCCTCCAGCCAATCCTCTACTTTCCTTTTATGACTTACTCTTTCCCTTTTACAAGTTTCAACTAAATTTTCTTCTTTCTTTTTTCTTTTAACTGCTACTTTTTTCTCATTCTTATTTTGAGTTTTTATTTCCTTATTTTCCTTCTTCTGCACATTAATTTTTTTAAATGGACTTTTTTTCATAATCTTCTTTGCAGTTGCTTTTTCTTTGCGCCCATTCGTCGACTTTGGGACTGAACTGGGCACTTTCTTAACTTCATTTTCTTTGACCTGAGAACTTTTCCTAGCTTGAGTTTTTGATCCAACCATATTATTTGCTGATCCTAATTGGAAAAGAAAATAATTATTACTATATTGCTCCATCAATACAAAACAGTTTTCAGCATTGTGAAATATGCTACTTTAAACTAGCTAATGAAATTACATTTGATAAAAGTTTCCTTGTAAATAATAATATTTGTGGTAATATTTTAAGTGCTGGTTATGAAGATACTTGTTGGTTATATAGGCCAACCATGGCAATATACAAAAAACAAGTGACTTATACACCAGCTGCTAATATTAAACTTGCAAACAGGAAAAACTATAATTAAATATTGGGGCTTATACCACTCGTTGATATTATGAATAGGAAGCATTATTTAAAATATTATGAAACTTATGTCATTTTCTTTCTGTTAAATTGAGAAATAGATTTTTCTACCATTTTGGTACAATGATAAAAATTCGGAATTGCTAATGAATGAAGACACTTTTTCGATGGAATGAAATTTTGCCACAGCAGCTTTTTTGACCAAATGCTAATGCTATGCAGATGGCCAGAACTGGATATTTTTGGAAAGATTGATAAGAGCTTCAATAGATTTTTTGAAAAATAAAAAACCAATATTTTAATGGCATCTTTTATATTTGAAGAATTTTATGTTAAAACAAGTCAAAGAAACATAGGGGTATGCAAAATGCAAATGTTTCTTTTTTTGGTATAATTGGTTCTGCTCAAAGAACTGAATTCCTAACAAGAATAAATTGAATTTACGAATAAGTGTTGTAAAATTTTTTCAATGCCAAACACTTCTTCTAGAGCATTTTTAACATTGTTTTAAATAAAATATTATATGTTATTTTAGATTTATAAAAACTATTATTAAAACAGTATTAAAATTCTACAACAACAATTTTGATTCAAATAACATTACATTCTAGTCCTACAGAAATTATCTCAGCATTTTAATATTGGACAACTCATTATTCAGGAAAACACATGATAATCGAGTAATATGTTCATAAAACTCGTAATTATACAATATTCGTCCATGACTGACATTGATTTTTGTCTTAATGTAAGCTATTTTAAAAAAGCTCTGAATACTAATAAGAAAACCAATCAAACTTTAATACGCATTAATCTTTTTCGTACATAACTGCTTCAAAGTGAAAGGGCTATAAGGAAAATCTTTTCAATGTATTTACTATTTACTTGACCAATCTGGAATGTTTACATATAAATTAACCTCTGAAGAAAATAGGAAACAAATTTAACACAGAAGTTTCACAAGAAAGTTTCCAATTTAAAAAAAAATAAAAATGAGCATACTGTTCAGGTAAAAAATTAAAGATTGAAATTAGATTGTTTGAAACAATCTTTACAAACAAAATGGGAATTCCATCTTTCTTTTTTTTTTTTTGTTTAATTATGGAACAACAAAGTAAAATATTGTACACTGACAGAAATTCCGACAATTATTTAACTTTATTTATTGTTTTTACAGCCATTAAAAAATATTATTTGATTAAAACCAAATACAATAAACGAGTTACAAAATTTAACTAATTTCAATTATTGTTTATGTTAAGTTTTTGCTATCATAATATATTAATTTCAAATAAAGCTTTTAAATACCTCGGGCCATGATATTTTTTTCACAAAAAACTATTTAAGTTATATATATATATATATACGCATTATTCACTTCTCAAATGAATTGTGAAAAAAAAAAAGTATATGTTTATAAATACAACACACAACCGATCACTCTGCCAGATCTATCCCCCAAATCATATAAAATATTTTATTTTTTTTAGGTGTCCAGAAAAATTTAATACTTTAGAAATCATTTTAAAACATACATGCTCATTATTAAGTTACATTGGTATTAAATACGACTCTCATTTCAGAAAATTAGAAGATTTTCCTACGAAATTTTACGAAATAGGTTTATTTTTCAAAGCAATTTTTAACGAACCGCTCAACTCATGTAAATGTTTCGTCCCGTTCTGTTCCGCTCCGTTTTGGTCTGCTGAAGTTTCTGACAAGTGTTTTTTTTTTTTTTGTTGTTGTTGTTCCGTCGGCTCTATTCCCATAAAGAAATAAGAATTTCTTTAAATAAGAATAAAATTTTAAATAAGATTTCTTATGACCTATCGTCTGTGCTTAATTTCTGTTTTTGTTGTGATCATGCTATATGCAGGTTTTCTACTGTTGGAGCTTTGTTAAAAATGTGTGGTGGATGTCTAGTATTTATTTACGAATGACATTTTATGTAGTATTGTTAAATGAATTAGTAAGTTTATTTAATTGCATTTGATGCACTTTGACTACAGCATACATTTTTTTTTAACTTTTTGTGGTAAATTTATTTTTCTTACCTGCACAATATTACATATCGATATTTTACAAAATTACGTTTTGAATCAACTGTTCAAATGTTTCATGCAAAAATTGTTATTAAAACGTAAAGAGTAGTAATTAACTTTTGTGATCAAGACATTTTAAAACTCATTGATCAATATTAAAATTGATTTGTATATTTTCTTACAATCTTTGTTAGAATTGGTATACTTTTAAAAAATATGGAACTTAAAATCTCCTAAAAACTTAGCCCTTAAATTAAAAAAAAATTATTGGGCATATTTGAAAAAGTTAAAACAGTACTTGCAAGTATTGCAACCGTATTGGCGACTATATGAATCCAAGCACATGGTTGCCAATTCAGTGCTTACAACACTTGCAAAATTGGGTTTGCCAATTTGGCAAGTAATCTTGAAGGTCGCCATGGTTGCAACAGTATGTTAGTACCATGAAAACTTTTGTTTATACTTCTCCATAAGTAGCTCTTACCATTTAATACTGTTTTGATTTTTTGTGAACTTTCTCTACACTAGTTATATTCACCTTCCTTCTTGGATGTGATATAGATGAATGTATATTAAAAAAGAAAGTAGCATAGATCGTGTATTTTTCACATAAAGGTGTTTGAAAGGATTGTGTTATAAAGTTAGATAGAGATTTACTGTTCTGTGTCAAGTATTCATACTTTTATCTAGTTATGCAACTGTGGTATGCATGAAGTTAATTCAAAATGCTTAATAATTCATATTACATTTATGTATTTTTATTTTATGACTGAAGTATTTTTTGCCTTTTGAACTATAAAATTTGTTTCTCGCACTAAAAGTATTTATTTGGTGGGTATTATTTTTCTTTGTAGCCATGGAGATGTTAAATCGTATCAAAAGCACTGTTTCCAACTTCAGCACTGTTTTACCTGGGAATCCTGTGACCCGTGAGTATGAGATAATAGAGCATGTGGCCAGTGCTGGTCCTTCACTCTTGTGGAAAGTTTACAAAGGCATCAAAAAGTCTACAAAAGAGGTAAAGGAACCAACTGTGTGGAAAGGGTTGACTCTTTGCATTGTATTTGGAAGTTAACTTTTTACATCCCTACATTTTTCTTGATGAGGATCTTTGTCATTAAGTTTTGAAATTCTGTACCATGTTTTTTTAGATTGTATAGTTTAGTATGTAAAATTATTATAATATTCTTTTGTTGGTTACTTACTGAATTTTTTTGCTATCAGAAGTTCTGTACCTTATTAGGACCCAGACTAGATTAATGGGATAAATTGCTTAATTTCTTCAATTTGTGTTACAATCTAATAATAAAAATAAAATGTATTCTAAATATCCATAAAATAACACATTTTTCAGTCTGTCTGAATACTTCTTTCAGTTGACCAGTAGTTCCAAAAGATTTTGGGCAAGTATTGATCTGAATTACTTTACAAGTTTTGCACACACCATTTTGTAATTGGTTATAAGTCATTATGCTTATAGTCTGTTCAATATAATTGTCTAATGATATAATCAAAAGTTCATTTTAGTACTTGGAGCAGAATGACAAATCAAATTCGTTATAGTCCAAATTTGTCATTGCAGTGGTGAGTAAATTCCTGTTGCTTAAATTCTTACACATTCAGAATCACAAATGTGACCCTCATGAAAATAACAAATTAGTTATGGCTCATTTACAGTAACTTCATAATTTTCAGTAATGGGCTTGATTCATGAAGTCGTATGATAAAAACAAACATGTGTTTTCCATTGAATTCAAAACAAACATTAAATTAATTGTACTTGTTCTATTTGTAAAACTCAGATAAAATTTCATATTTGGGTAAAGATGTTTAAATGTTAAGGAAAAGAATTTCTTCTAAAAGATTTTTTAAATTAAAAAAAAAGTCATATTTTAATGCTTACACTTTTAAATAAAATGCATTTTGTATACATATGTACTTTTTAAGAAAAAGTTTCTGCAAAGAGCAAAACTTGGCAACACGGAGCGTGTGAACTGATTAGTTGAAAACACAAGATAGTTTTTATTGTGTGACTATGATGTTAGATGAGTTTTTGAATTAATTGTCTAGAATCACGTGGCTTTCACTATCATGTGACTATAATGTCACATGAATTAACCTAATTTTTTTTTAAATCTAAATTATTTAGACTTTTTTCGAATCTAGGTTATTATTTTGGCATATTTTGGGATTGTATCCTATGGATTCTGAATAATCAATTAAAATAAAATATATTTTTGGTAACAGCATTCATTCTATGCAAATTTTACCATAAGGCCCTTAAATCAAGACTGTGGAATCTGAATTGAACAGATTTTGGGGTAAAAAAAGACGGAGATGGAATTGCAAATAGTGCATAGACTCTGACTCCAGTTTTTGTTGGACAGTTTGATAGGAAATTAAAGTGAACTGAAAAAAAAAAAAAATAACAACAAACTAAGTTTATTTTTATTTATATTTTTTGTTAGGAATTAGATTTTTTGGGAAACATTAGGAAAAAATTTAAAAGACTTAAGGCAAAATGAATGAAAATAAAAAACCAAGAGCCTTTAGATATATAAAAATGAAGAAAAAAACACAAGATTTCTACATAGCCATTGAAGAAATAGAGAAATATGATTGCTCCTGCAAGGCACCTCTTTTAGAACTTATTCAAATCTATCGTGGAAGGTTTAAGGAAGTAACAGTAACAGCTCTGCCTCCTACTTGTTTTTTAAGACTTATCTCAGTCCTGAAGTTTATCAAATCAGATCTACGGTTCTCTATCAAAGAAAATCTTGGTGAAGCTATACTGTTTCTTGGAAGTTACTAAAGCCAGTTTTTCCATTTCATAAGTAATACTAATTAATATTAATAATCTGCTATGCAGGGGCATAGCTAATACCGTATCAATGATATGGGGCCCAAAAATGCATAAGCAAAAAATTGTTGAATGTTAAAAAGCCACAAAAAAAGAGACTTCGAGGAATTTTGATACAGGGCCCACTTGGGAATAGCTACGCCAGTGCTGCTATTGCATCAAAAAAAAAATTTCGGTAGCATCTTTTATATTTAAAAAAAGGAGCTGTAACAAGTGTATATATGTTTACATATACGAGAGAGTCAGAGTCTCTAAATTTAAAATTCTAAAAGTCAAAGTAGGAGTCAGTCATTTTCCCCTACTGACTTTATAGTCCTGCTTAAAATCTAAAAATCTTCTGTTTATTTTTATGCATTAAGCAGCCAAAAACAAAACATTTCCATTGTTTAGAATTCACATCCATTCTTGGTAATTTGTTGCTTTTAGAATTAATATAAAATAAAATTTACTGTATAATTTTTTTCTTTTAACTGTTTTTTCTTTTGCATTTTTTAAGGTTCTTCAATGAATGTTGTGTATCAATGAAAGGGCTAATAGTAAAAGTTTTGTCCTGTTTCTTATTTGATTTATATACATAATTAACTATATGAAAAAAATCTAAACATATTTTTCAGAAAAGTCTATTTCATATTTATTTAATGGGATTTATGTATTTTTTATTCTAAAAAACAATTTCATGTATTATAATTTTTAAATAATTGAATAAATAAGACAAATGAAATAATAAAGTATATTTTGATATTTAAAAGAACATTCAAGTACAAGTGAATAGCTTTATTGTAAAACTTCTTTCTCAGGGCAAAGTTTTTGTAATGATTTTTTTGGTATCAAATGTAGGCTACTTCCTTCTTAATTTTGAGGGAGAAAACTGCTTTGCTAATGTAAAGTTACAGAAGTAATGGCTTTTTTGCTAATGATTGAAATGTTCTCCTGATTAATTTTGTATGTTTTATGAATTCTCTATTTTTTTTATTTTATTTTTTTTTTTTGTCCTCTTCTCTTATTTTCTTCTTTATCATATTTTGACCTCCTTTGATCTTGGTATGAAAAATGATCAACTCAATACTTGATATATACTTATATTTGTAAAATCCATATTGTAAATAATTTTCTAAAATTAGAATTATGGCAATTTAGTACAATGTTAATGATTTATATTTTCTATTTTTATTATCCCCCCCCCCCATATTTTTCTTAGTCAAAAAGTAGACATGGCAATAAGTCAACTTATATTTATTTTAAACTGCATTTTACGTAGAATCTTCTGAATCATGTTATATTAAAAAAAATTTTAAAACTCCTCTTTTTCTAAATATTTATTCTTGCATTCTTTTTTGTTGATCACATTTTATATTCTTATTTGAATTAATTATATTATTCTGTCATGAATATTTATATATATATATAATATATATTTGTTTCAGGAAGGTGCCGTGTTTGTACTGGAAAAGAAGTTACTAGACAAATATTCCAAACAAGACAGAGAAACTATTTTAACAATTTTTAAAAATGGTATTGCCAAATTAACAAGACTTAGACATCCTAGCATATTAACTGTCCAGCAGTCATTAGAGGAATCCAGGTAATGTTTGTGTATATATATTTACTTTAATTTTTATAAATTTGTAATTATACTTTTAAATGTTTTTGTGAATTTTTTTACAAGTCCTTGTGTTCTATCCCTGTATATTTGTATTCTTTTATTGAAAATAAGCTAAATCATTAAGTGACCATGTAGGATGGTTTTAAGGCCAAATTATTGGTTCTTGATGCCAGTAAACACATATTGAATAATGGGCACTGCTGCCTTTTAAATAAACCACAAAGTAATCAATTTTCTCATATATAATGCTGATATTAGGAGAGTGATATTATTTTTATTGTTTAATCATGACTCAAAATTATGAGCCATCACCAAAAGCATGCTTGTTGCTTTAGTACTATGTTAATGAAGTTGAACGCGAAATCTGTAGGAAAAAGATTTAAATATATTTATCAATTGTGCTCGTTTGTATTATGTACATATGTTCTTTTTAAACTGTTTAAAGTTTTAAATTCATATTATGCTTTTGTATGAAATAACTCATTTTATTTCTTCTTTGAAATGTATTTTTTTAGTTTATTATAATTATTTATTAAATTTTTAGAGAAAGTTTAGCTTTTGCAACTGAACCAGTTTTCGCAAGTTTGGCTAACATCCTAGGGTGTGCAGAAAATCTACCTGTCCCCCCTCCTAAAGCTTTGAAAAATTTTGAGTTATTTGATGTTGAAATAAAATATGGATTTCTTCAGGTAATAATTTTTGTTCTATTGTTTGTGTTGGAAATCTAAAACTATGAAGGAAAAAAAATCTACTTTTTTTTTTGCATTATTGATATTACTTTTCACAGTTGACAGAAGGTTTAGCTTTCCTGCACAATGATGTGAAAATGATTCATGGAAATATAAATCCTGAGTCGATATTAGTCAATCAAAGTGGTGTATGGAAATTAGCAGGGTTTGATTTCTGCATTCAGTTAGAAAAAAATGCTGACTTTCAGGTAAGTCTCTTAGTACAATTGAAATTTCTGTCTTATTCATGTAATATTTTTTCGTTTCCTTTTAAATTATTTACTATCCTTCTAAAGATCCAAGAAAACAAATTCAATATATACATCTAATTAATTTCAAAATCTTTGGTACACAAACTAGTCTTATGGACTACATGCTTATTAAATTGCCATATATTTCAAATTTTAAAATAAACTAGCTGCATGGCCCAGTGTTACATGGGCTTCTTCGAGTGTATAACTTTTTACCAATGAATATTTCCCCTTCCCCTCTCATTGTCAACAATTCCTGGTGCGTGTATTATTTGTTCTACTTCTTTTTCCTGTCAGATGAGTCTGTTCCTCTCCATTTAGCCCCACGTTGCACAGGCTTCTTCTGAGAGCATCATCCCACGTAAATTTTGCTTTTCAATGCTAGCATTTCTAGGTGTGTGTGTATATGTGATGTGAGTAATTTCTCATTTGTGACATTTCTTCCATTTCTTTTCTTTGTCAGACTGGTTTCTATTCCCTCCATTCAACCTCATGCTTTACAGGCTTTTTTAAGTATAAAACTTTTTCCCTTTAAGGGTTAAGATCTTTTTTTAAAAATTTCTATTTTCAATTAAAAATTTACAAATCTAGTTTAATTAAAAAAAAAACATACAATGTGGAAAATTTATTATTAAATAATTAATTTAGGTATGATTTTAAAAAAGTAATATTGCTTTAATTTTTTTGAAAAAATATTAATTTATATCCATTTTTGTTGAATAATGAATCAAAAATTCTTACAGTTAGCTATCGAAATGACTACTTATATCTGGATGTCTGATTTTTTTAAATTCATGGGTAAACAAATATATCTATTTTCTTGTGAACCGCTGAAATCAGGAACACAGTGAGGGTACCAAAAGATGAGAAATGACCTAAAGAATTCATTTTGACCATTTAACTTACGAAATTATAATTAGTTAAAAAAATATTGATTTGAAATACTAAAAATAAAAAGCATAATTCATCTACATTGTTGTAACAATGCAGACTCAAATTGGCTGAAAATCGGTTTTTGACGCTAGCTATGTGTCAATTTTATAACTATAACGTTGTTACAACAATGCAGGCAAATGTTGAGTTGAATGTTTTTAATTAATATCTTTTTAACTAATTGCAATATCAGAATATAAATAGTCAAAATGGCTTCCTCTGATCATTCCTGATCTTTTGGTACCTTCAGCGAGTTTCTGCATTGTACAGTTCATGAGAAGATAGACGCACATACATACATACATATGTTTGTATATCTTCAGATTTTAATAGTGTGGATTTAATCTGGAAAAAAAAAATATCCTATGATGAAACTGAAAAAAAAAAGTTTATATTTTGAAGATATAAGTAAATGTCATATTTTACATGAAATTTTGCCTTACATCCTGCATTAATGCATTTTTCTTCCTATTTATATATATATATGTATCTTGGATAATCCTCTCATAAAATCCATTGAATGTAAAGATTCCCTTCGATTATATTGCTCAGGTGTTTCAACATTTTCTATATTTTCAAATTCAGTGTCATAATCAAATGCATGTAAAGCATACAAATTGTCATGAATCGAAAAGAACCTCAATCATTCCATGTAAGAAGAACTGTTTCCTCTTTTAATAAATAGTGATCTGAAAGGAAAAAAATATATAATGTAAATAATTGTTTTAAATCTTATCTTTCTTATTTAGGTATTTGTAATTTTAAATGAAATATAATTTATAATTCTTTAAGTCTTGACCAAAGTAATGTGATTACTTGTATCATAATTTAAAATGATAACTGCAGTGATTAAATTTTATTTATTAAAAAAATTAAGAAAATATCTTTTGGTCACTGAGTTACATCATTTTGCTTTTCTGCCATTTTAAAACTAATATAATGTGTGCGTTTCTTAGAATTTAGTGCCATCTATTTAAGAAGTATTGGTAAAATTTTATTTTGGTTCATTCTTTGGCTGTAATTTTAAAATTGCACCAAAAAAATACTAAAAGGGGATTTTCAAATTTGAAGTCTGTAGCATCAAACAAGATGGTTTCACATTGGAAAATCAATGATAGAACTGTTGCTGAAGTTAAGAGAAATAAAATGGGGAAGTAAAAGTTGGAATTTCACTAGTAAAAAAAAAGTTAGTGAAAAGGACTAAAATAAATGGGGGGGGGGGGCCCCCTGACCTCAATAAGAATATCATGTAGATTTTCTGACAACAATTGCAGTTTAGCTTTAAAAAAGAATGAAATAGAAGTTTCTTCAATCACCTAACCACTATGAAAATTATTGTTAACATTATAAATTTTTTCTAGCTTTCTGATAATTCCATTTTAGATTAAAAGAAATGAATTGGTTTTTATGCAGAACAATAAACATATTTTTTCTTCCCTTTGAAAGAAATTTCGAACTTGTATCAAAATGGACATAAAATTATGTGTTTCTATCAGGCAAGAAAGGAAAAAGTTGAGTGTCATGCTGTGGATTGGTTGTTATTTTAGCAAACTTATATATTGCCTTTTGGGGTTGTAAATAATTTTTGTCACCAAGGCATGCACTATTATAGGATCCTATAGGCTGATAAAATTACCTTTTAGTTTTTCATACATTTTATAAAGGTACCGCCAATTTCATAAAGTTTATATGTAATACTATCTCTGAAAAACATTTTTTCAAGTTCAATTTGCTGTTAATTGATCTGTGTATGGCCTAGAATGATCAGTTCAGTTTTGGAGAAATCAACATCGAGCTGCCTCCACCTTGCATTCCACACCTGAACTACATTGCTCCTGAACGTCTCTTGGGAAGTTCCAGTAATTTTGCTAGTGATATGTTTTCTTTGGGTCTTCTATTTTATGCTGTTCACAACCAAGGAAAATCATTATTGTTAAATTCTGGATGTAGTACGGCCACAATTAAGAACAACTATAATCAGGTAAGTTTTTGTATTTCTTTGAAAGTTTTGTATCCACAAAGTATTAGTTTTGATCAACTTCTTTTTATATTTTAATGTTGAATATAGGTTGAAAATTATAAAAATCATTATTAAAAAGAAGTTTAGTTTTCTCTTGTATGATTAAAATTTGAGATTTTTTTTCAGAGTCTATAGTATTAATAATATTTGTAATAAATAGAATTTTTTTGTTGGTCCTTAATAATTATAAAATTATTGTAATTATCAGTAATTTTAATCTATAATAAATTTTCCACTTTTAAAATCTTTATTATTAGTGATGTTTTTTGAATCAGTGTAGAATGTACCTCAAAGCCCCGTTTACATGCAAACCCTCAAAATACCGGCAATTTGGAATTGCGGAGAAAAACCGGCATGATATCGGTGTATTTTTTGTGCCCGTTTACGTGAGAATCTTGTGATTGGTTGATAGATTCATGTGATTATAAAATGTAACCATGGAAACAACTAGAATTGTTACCACCATTATCATGAAGAGGACATGTGATTATGTTTTCGTTTGCTTACCGCCAAACTCAAGCTCAACATTTTACTATTATTTTTGCTCTTGCTCATTTACATTATACCCCCAAAAATTTTGTATTTAACTATACATGGTTGCTCAATTACAGTAAAAGATAAGATGATTATTGGGAAAAAATCTTTTTTTTAATATCCCGGTAAAAATTCAAGTGTTTTGTAAACACGGATAAGAATGATAAAGCGTAAATATTTTAAACCATCTCCTGACCACTTTGAATAGTCTTGTTTTCAATACCAACCATTTAGAAACCGTCGCCATCTAAAACCGAGCTCCATTCTTACTATTTTTGTGTTCAAAAAAGAAACTTCTAAAAAGATCGAATTGGTCACTGATGCGCTAAATTTTGAAAAATCGCCAGTTAGGCACATTTTTGCGTGTTGTGTTTTAGAGTAGAAACCCTACGGTTTGGCAATTTTGACCCTTTATTGATTTGGCGAGAAAAAACTTGGTGGGATAATTGGCCAATATGACAATCCAACCAGACTTTGGATAGATGTCTACAGGAATGTAAATACTTCAAAGTAAATTTTTGTTTATTTTAAATTAAATTATATATAGAGAACATACATAAAAAAATAAAATATATTTAGTTAGCTTAAATTTATTTATTTTACACATCTTCAGAGTAGTTAAAAGAGACATCTCTATTTATATAATTATCTAAAATAAGAACACAAGAATCTGATTTGTAACCATACATGTCATATTAAAACAAATATATGTATATATAATGTATTTTAGTAAATAATTTTACATTCTTAGGGGGGAAAAACTTTCGAAAAGCATTCACTACAGAAATGGAAAAATATCTTAATTTACTACAGGTTCATTAATGTTTATACTCGATGATGAATCAAATACCACTTTCAAACATTGGAAATGAAAATTACCATTTGTAAAATTATATGTAAAAAAATTATGCAACATTTTGAAAGTCTATATTCACAGTACCATTTTAGTAAAAAGATATAATTTATCGAGAATTAAATTCTGAATGTGGTAAAAAATTTAGTAAGTAATTAAAATCTGTATATTATAGAATATAAATTTGTGTGCATATATTGAATATTAAAGTCCTGTTCTCATGTGCATGGTCAAAATAAAAAGTCATTTTTGAATCCACAATTCTTTTACAAAAAAATAAACATTATAAAATATTTGTGTTGTATCTATTTATTATGTGGTATGAGGATTTTTTAACGCATCTGTGTTTTTCAGAATTTGACTGGTATAAATTTGTCACACAGATGTAATTTTTTTTTTTTTTTACTATGGATAACAAATATGCATTTATTGGTATTTGCACAAGGGTTATCAAAATGTAAAATTCATTAATTTTGATACATTTCATGTAAAGACTATACACATGTTATTGAAATATTAATAATGTGTGTTAAAAAAAATGTATGCAACCCCAGCTAAAATGTATTAAGCATAAGAATACTCTAGATTTTAATTTTTACATTATTAAAATCTATATGCTCATGTATATTGATATTATCCTGCTAATAAATTTAAGACCTAAATAAATTTGTTGCATTGTGTTAGTTACAAATATTGACCAAAGAAGTGTACTTAGATCAGTTCTATGATTTTTATTGGTAATTAGGATCATGAAACCAAATGCGATTTTACATATAGACATTTTTTGTAGGATGTTTACTTTCTAAAAGCAATGGAATTATTCAGAATTTTAATATAACTGTTTTCAACTCTCAATTTACCCTTAAATGAATAACATGACATTGTTGTTTGCAATAATCTATATTCATGGAAAATTCAGTAAAAAAAGGTAATTTCAGAGAATATTTTTCAAAATTAAGGGGTTAATCATCCAAAATCACTGATATTTTTGTGTGGTATATGTTAAAAGGACAAATTTGGGACACTTGTGTAGTGTAATATTGACCAATTTCTTCAAATCATAAAACCACCAAATGCTACAATATACAGCTATTAGTAGAAATTGTTCTAATCATTTTTGAACACAGTAACAATAATAGTGATAAAATTTTTTTTTTTAAACTTGTGATGTCTTTTTGCTTGGCGAAATTAGTCGGTATTTTAATACATATGTTCCAAATTTTGGAATGGTACGAGTACTGATTTAGCATTTCTTAGAGAAACTTTGAGGTAATTTAATATTTTGCTCATGTATAATTTGGGGAACAGAGAAGTTTCATGAAATTTAGGATTGCCCTGGTAAAAGAATCTTGCTTACAATTAATACAAATTGCAATTTTCATTAGGAGGGAACTCAATTTACTTATTAATAATGATTTTAATTTTGTCTAACTTTATAAATATATTTTCAAACATTAAATTTCAGAGCGAGAAAACAATCTGTTTTCTTGATCTCGTTTCATCTTCCACTTTTTTTTTAAGTATAAATATAATATATAAAAGGATGGTGTTACGAATTTTGTGTAAAATAGTGTAAATAATTTGTAGTTGGATGTGTAATGCCTTTATCTTACTCTAAATTAGATTTAATTTATGTTAAAATTGTAATATTCATAAGCAAACGCCATCCCTTATGTTATAATGGTGATTCATTGGGAACTTGGTGAAATCTTTGGCAATAGAGCCAAGCTGGTGTCACATTTTTGGTGAGTTCGGGACCCTCTGTGGATTCTTCTAGAAATTAGTAGAGAAATAGACTAATTTCAAGACCTATGATGCATGAGTGTTTTTCTCGAATCATCCGCGAGGTATACAAGTAGAGAAAGAGCTCACCGAAAGTGAGTCAGTCTGGTTTTCACTAGTGATCAGTTAGTATTGCTTTGACTGTTGAAGCGATTAGTGATTACTTCTGCTGGTTAAACGAGTGATTGTTTGTGAATAATCTTTTATATATATGTGTATTTTAGACTCTGATAATTGTGTCTGCGTGCTGTTGAAGGTATGAAGACCTTCTGAGATTTATTTTGTGAATATTGCTGCTGAATCCTGTATTTAAAGGATTAGATTTTCTACAATAAATGCTCATTGCTCTTAAAGGAACTGTCTTGTTCTTTGCGACTGATTTGTATAAAATCCTCGAACCCCCTGATCAATGTAACAATACTTTAGTTGCATATCAGTGATAACAAAATAACATGTTAATGCATTTCTTCAAATAAGTTAAAGTTTGGATGAACTGAAGTATATTTTACACTATACATACAGTAACTGGTAGAAATAGATATGTGTTAAGTGTTGGTATGTTCAGTGTAACAAAATCAAATGTTTCCATTAAAACAGAAGAAAATGCTTTGTATATTTTAGAGGAACAGATTGTGGGAATTTTGTAATTTATGTGAAATTCAAAAAAAAAGAAAACGCTTTGGCAATTTTATTGTGTATGTATCCATTCATCCCCTTTATTTTGATGTAGTTATAAGTATATGCAATGTAAAGATTTATTAATAAAAATTAACGTAAGGAAAATTAGGGTGGCTTAAAAATAAATATAATAAGCTTTAGTATTTAATGTGTAATTTTACAGTTATGATAAATAAATCTTATACAAAGGTTTATTGTATTTTTAGGACATTAAAAAAAGTGTATCGAGATATTTTACAAAAAATAGTTACATTATACATTGCCATTTTATACCTGTATTTGTTTCTTTTATTCAACTTATTTCTATAAATTGCGTGATTTCGGTATTCTAATTTGTTTTATGTAAATTCAGAAAGTTGACTGTATAGAAGTGGATTTTATGACTCTCCCAGTTTGTAAGATCTAAAATTTCAAAATTCTTGTGATATTTCATTTAATCTATACAATTTCTCAAAAATACTATGAAAAATTTTGTAGATAACATATATAAATGTAATTCAGTCTCCTGCTTTTGCTTTTTAGTATATTTCACATAGCTGGCTGTTTTTCTTGTAGATTTAATTAATTTTAAAGAACAGACAACCCAATTACTTGTCCTTTGAATTTAAAGATTATTTCCTTTTTTTTTTCCTTATCTTTACTAAGTTAAAATTATTGTACGTAAGTAATTTATTACTTTTTTTAATTTGAGGAGAATACAATCCCTCATCCACCCAAAGCAACAAATTTTAAGAAAAAATTTATGAAATCTCTTTTTTTGTGCTTATTTTTACTATGTAAATTTTTTGTGAAGCTGTAAATAAATTTTTCTTGTAGAATTTCAGTTGCATGAATTAAGAGAAAAGGGCAATTTCATTATTTACTTTGTGAGCTGATTGCTTTGAAGCAATCTAATATAGAAATAAGACACTAAAATATCTAGGTCTTAAAACTTTTATGTGTTGTAGAAGTTTGAGCTTATATATAACTGAAACGCTTGTTATTTCATTAGGAATTAATTTGTCATCAGTTAAAAAGACTAGTTTTTCCATTAATTTCCTTGTAAACTAGGTAAGATCTTTTCATATCTCACTTTTGTAAATGTATTGTATCTAAAAAAAAAAGCATTAATTTGATTAAATTAAGTTTGATAGTGTTGAAATTAAAATAAAATTCTCTAAGAAACTTTTAAGAAAAAAATGTTTTGATAAATTTTTTTTACTATTAATTGCTGTTATAATCATTAGGTGTTAAAAAAACTTAAGTTTTAATGTTATAAACCTAATGATATACATAAAGTGAAAATTTTAGAAATTCTGCACAATTTGACCTTTTTTAGCTATTAAATCTTTGATTTAGTAGATAATTTTATTTGTTTGGGTTTATGACATTTAATACTCTTTTGTAAATATTTAAAAAAAAATTAATACTTTGTTGTAAGTAAATTGAAAAAGCCATTCATAACTTTTCCAGAGAAATTTATTAGATATTATCAATAAAATAAAAATTGAGATATAATACTTGTACAAGATATTATGCACATTGAATATTAGCAGTTAGATCCTCGATTTGACCTTATAGTATAGTGTTACATTCACAGAGTCTGATTTATATAGCAGATCATGAAATGCTTTATTTACTTACAGTGCATTCATGGATTGTTAAAATTAAGTGTCAATAAATCATGTATATTAAAATGAGTATGATTTATTAAATAAAACTGTCTAATAAGAATTTTCTGCTTCTGTATACAAGAAATTTTCATGAAAACAATTTAATTTGTTCTATAAAATAATTTTATTAAAAAGCCTCCTTAAGCATGTTTCTTAATTTATTCAAAAAAGTCCAATTAATTTCTTTCTGAATATTGGAGAAAGGAATTTCTGAGAAAATTCAAATCTTTTGAAGGGTAATAATTACAAAGGAAGTCAGTCTTTGTAATTAACAAGCATATAACTTATAATAAACAAACATATAAAATGTTTCTTTATTATAAGATTATTTCAGATACCCAAAACCTTTAAATGATGTTAAAAGAAATTTCATTTCCATCTCAGAATTCCTAATTATTAATCAAAAACTTTCATATTAACCAACTTTAATTAAAAAAGCTAAATTATTATTATTATTTTTTTTTTTTGTAAAAAAAGCATGTACTTTCTTTGATGTGCAATATTTTCATAAGAACTTGTTCATAGTATGTTTTATAATTGTGGGATTATTTAACCCTTTGAGGAGAAAAAAAATATATTTAGTCTACTTTTATAAAATAATTTTGTAGGTATGTGTGTATAAAGGGATATCTTAAGGTGCAGTAAATCATGGTTTGCTTTTAATAACAAAAATTAAATGGTTTAGAGAAAGTGGATCAAAATTGATAATTTTAGAAAAAGAAATTTTCTTTTTCTTATCCTCATGAATTTAAGGCAATGTTAATATAAAACAGTTTGATCTATTGGTTATATCAATTTTCAAAGTAAAAAAAAAAATTCTTTTGCAATACATCTTTTTGGAGTTATTTAATTATAATATAGTTTTTAGTAGCTACTTTTTTACTTATATATATGGAAACACTCAATAAGATAAATCAGGAAAAATAACAAAAAAATGCAATTTTATTGTGTACATCCATAAGAATTTTATTGTAATAATAATTTCAAATCAATCTCAATAAGTGTCTTACAGTATATGCATCATCTTATTAAAATATTGGAAACATACATGCGGGCCATACTAAATATAAATTTATTTACATCCTTCCTTATACCTGAATAGAATGTTATTTTTATTGGAAATTAGCACTTGTAAACTTCCGAACCTGGACAGTTCTATCCAATTTTTGCTGTAATTTTTCCCCAGATGTTTATCAGAGCTTTTATTTCTTCAGTTGAGCAACGCAAGCATTCAAAAACAGCAGCCATCTTTGAATAAATGAATCTTGAGCACAATCATGGGAAAATTAGCAACCGATCTGGCTTTTTACCCCCAAATCTCCTGGTCCGAAGCGGGTACAAAAATCAAACCTGCATTTCGAGCTGGTATAATACCGTGCCGTCGTGTAAACGGGTCCAAAGAGGATTTATGTCGGGATTTAGCCAGCATTTTTCGTCCTTGTAAACGGGCTCAAGTGATGACAGTTTATGTATTTCATTTATTATCAGGTGTTTATGGTTTTATAGCTGATACAAAAATGGAAAATATTTTTATTACTTAAGATAAAATTTTATTCCTGCTTTAATCCAATTTATCAACATTTTAAAATGTTTTATGTATACTGCAGATTCTTAAGATTAGTTATTTCAAAAACAGATTAATCAGATTGTGAAGCCATTGGTAATAAGCAGTATAAGTTACAACAAAAAAATGTACTAATGGGCAGTTAAAAATAAACTATTTTACTGTAATCCTGGGATGGGCATTAGGTCGATCCTGATCGACCAGTGACCATCAAGACATTTTGGGGTGACCACCTTCACATAAAACCTTAGATGCGCATAATAAAAGAAACACAGGTGGTTATCAACATAATGGAAACTCCAGAGAATAAAACTGCAACCCAAATTTGAGAGACGTTTTCAAGAATTTACAAGATTAGAATCAAAAGTTGGCACAAAACATTTGGCAATGTTGATGTGAAAAATATAACTAAAAATATGTTACATGTTTCTTTATCTCTCGAGGAAAACGAAACTTTTCTTTTTAAAAAGGACGTAATTTGTAAAGAATAACTTTTGGAATCTAATAGACAAAGTAAAGTATCCCAATTTTAAAAAAGCTGCAATTCATTTAGCATCATTCTTTTGCTCTACCTATCAGTGTGAATCTACATTTTCAATGAAGAATATAATTAAGACAACTTATCATTCCCATTTCACTGACGACCACTTAGATTACAGTGCAAGATTAGCAGTTAGTAATTATATACCGAGGTATTCAAGTTTGGGGTGGATAATATGAAGACTAAGTCTTCTACTTTGACTATAGCTATGAGAACTAATTTTAAGTGAAAATTATTTATTTCTTGATGTATTGTGAATTGTTTGAAAATGCATCATTTGATATTAAATTTATGGGTATAATTATTATGTTTATATTTTGCGTTTTACTTAAAACGTAGCTTTAAGAGAGTAAGCTTTTCTACTTTAGTTATGTAGGTAAGTACACATATTCTGTACTTATTGTTATAATACAAATATTCTGTTTTTATTTCTAATGGCAGATTATGAACAGTTATTGTTATAATACAAATATTGTTGAGCTTTTTTTTTTTGCTCATCACACCTACGTCACAAGGTGGACCACAACACCTTGAAAATACTAAAAGTAGACTGTTTTGTGTAAAAGTCTGCCCACCCCTGCTGTAATCCATTCTAAGTTATGAAATTTTAAAAAATGGAATTTTTTTTTTCAAATAAATGTTTATGTCACATTTTGAATGGGGAGCTAGTTTTCGTTTTAATTTGGTTCTAGCATTTGTGGTTCAAATTGTGAAGCGTGGTCTCTTTAATAGTATACTAAAATTTCTTTTTACTAGTAGAAAGTCTGTTAAAATGTTAAAAAAGGGAATTTTTATTATATCAATTAGCATTTCTTAGTCTCATTCACTGAAAATGTTTATGAAATATGTAAATGTTACTTGATTTTATTTTTATAGTTGAAAATGCTTTCTCCAAATGCACTGGGGAACTTGCCACTTGAAAGTAGAGAGCATGTCAAGATGCTTCTTAATTGCACTGTAGAACTTAGACCTGATGCTTTCCAGACTTCAAAGGTACTTCTATCAATATAATTTTTCTGAAGTTGATTTAAAAAGAGAGAGAAATAAAATTGTTTTTCTTTTAGCTTCCCATGTTTGAAGATGTTGGAGTGAAAACTCTTCAATATCTAGACTCATTATATCAGTGGGACAATTTGCAGAAATCTCAATTTTACAAAGGTTTGCCTCAAATAATAGCAAAAATGCCTAAGGTATGCATTATTATCTGAATATTCTTTTAAAATGCATAAATGAAATGTTAAAGGTTTATTTTAAATTTCGTAGCACTAGATAAAAATAGCAATATTTTTTTTTATGTGTGAGGAAGCATTTTTATTGATGTAAGTGGGTATTTTATTTATTTAAGCGAGTGAATCTCTATCGTATTGTCCCTTGTCTTGCCAAAGAATACCACACTCCAGAAATGGTGCCTTTTGTGTTACCGAATGTGTTACTTATTGCAGAAGAAGCCACCAAAGAAGAATTTCAGAGTGTTATTTTACAAGATGTCATCCCTCTGTTTCGTTTGCAGGAACCTGTTCAGGTAAAAATACTGTTTTATTTATTCTTGTTTCATTTTTAAGGAGAGGAAATGTGTATAAAATTGCTTGAAAATTTTTGTATATTCATTCATTTATTTTAAATTAATATTGTACATGATTTTCTGAGCTATTTTTGAGCAAATCTTAAAATGTACTTAAGAAATTCAATCTTTTTAAAAAAACATTAATAGAAGCCCCACTCATTTATTTCATATTGAAATTATTTTTTATTATATTACTAATCAAATACCATTAAATGTAATATTAAATTTGTATAACGTTTTTTTTTTTTTTAATAGATATTAAGACATTTAATTCAAAATTTCACTGTTTTGTTGAGAAAATTTAACTCTTACTTTTTTCTTGGCAACTGATCTATACATATAAATAAAAATGAAGGGTCTATTTGTAGTTTGAAATTAACAGCTTTTTACTAAATGCATTTAAAAGTATATAGGGTACTTATATGAAAAATTCAATTTTTAATGTTTTGTCTGTCTGTCTCTCTGTTTGTTCCGGCTAATCTCTGAAATGGCTGGACCAATTTTGATGGAACTTTCACTGGCATATAGCTAATGTTATAAGGAGTAACTTAGACTACTTTTATTTAGAAAAAAAAATTAGGGTTCCACAAAAATAAAATTAAAACCAATAAAATAGTGAACAATATCCAATTCAAATAGGGATTATTTTTATTCAGTAGGGATTAGTTTTATTCGGTAGGAATTATTTTTATTCAATAAGGATTGTTTTATTTTGCAAGCCTTCTGCCTCAACGATTTCTAGCAGTTATATCAAACTTTTTTGTTTAAGTTGCTGCCAGTCGTGACATTTCCCATTCATGTCCTCTGATCCTAATGATTTTACAGTCCTTACCCCATCGACAGTCTCAAAGGTCATGTGTTGCTCTCACCCCTTGCTTGCATCTTCGTTTCACCCTACTTCTACTTAGACCTGTTTTGAACTGTTGCATTCAATGCTTATCATCATTGCAATGATCAATACGGTTTGCAAACCGGATGAAGCAGTTAATTATCCACCAGAATTTTTAAATAGTATAATTGTGCCTGGTCTACCCCCTCACAAATTAGTACTTAACATTGATGCGCCTGTCATACTACTTTGTAATTTAAACCCACCAAAACTTTGCAATGGCACTAGGCTGTGAGTAGTGTCATTGCAAAGAAATGTTATAGAAGGTCGTATAATATTCAGATGCGGAAAAGGTGAGATAGTATTTATACTGAGAATTCCCATAATACCATCAAATTTCCCCTTTGAATACAGAACACTGCAATTCCCTATCAATGTTAGCTTTGCTATGACAATTAACAAGTCACAAGAGCAAACGTTAAGCAAAACTGGCATAGAATTAACTAAGGGTTGCTTTTCCCGTGGGTAACTATTTGGGGCACGTTCATGTGGCAAGGAATGCCACCAGTGTTGTTGTTTTAGCCTAAGAAAATTGTGCACCAAAATATTGTATATAGAGGGATTTTTCAATAAATTTAATATTGTATATAGAGAGATTTTTCAATAAATTTAATATTGTATATACCAGGTGTATGCAAATGAAATGAGACGATTGTTTTAAAAAAAAAACACAATAAATTTTCGAAAACTGTTAATATTTCTTTATTCGAAATAATATCCATAGCTAACTACGCATGTTTCCCGTCTTTCGGGCAATTTGTGAATACCACGCCAAAAAAATGATCAGTCTTTTGAGGCCAGTCAGTCATCAAGCCAAGATTTGACGTTTTCGTAAGAAGTGAAGCGCTGGTCAGTCAATGCGTGTCCCAATGATGAAAATAGGCGGTAATCGGAAGGAGCCAAGTCTGGCAAATAAGCCGCATGCGCTAAGAACTCCCAGCCGAGCACCTTAACGATGTTCTTGGTCGGTTTAGCATGGTGGCTAGATGCGTTGTCATCAAGGAAAATCACTTTGTGCTGACGTTTCTTGTATTGATCACGTTTTTCGAGTATCGCATCATTCAAATTAAGTAATTGTTGCTTGTAGCGATCAGTATTAATGATTTCGCCGGGTTTGAGAAGCTCATTATAGATTGGTCCCTCCTAATCCCATAAGATACACAGCATTGTCTTGCAACCAAAGCGATTTGGCATTGCGGTCGATTTGGACGGTTGTCCGGGGTCAACATATGATCGCTTACGCTTGGGATTCTCAAAATAAATCCATTTTTCATCGCCAGTCACAATACGATGGAAATATGACTTGCGTTTGTAGTGGGCAAGCAACATTTCGCACATGATTTTTCGGTTTTCCTGTTGACAATCCGTTAGCTCGTGTGGTACCCATCTACCAACCTTTATTATCTTGCCCATTGCTTTAAGACGACGGGAAACAGTGCTCTGGTCAACATTCACTTGTTCTGCAAGATGTTCTTGCGCGTTTGGCCATCATCTTCATCGAGTAATGCTTGCAATTCAGCATCTTCAAATTTTTTTGCTGATCTGCTGCGCTCCTCGTTTCTCACATTGAAATCACCATTTTGAAACTTTTCAAACCACCTATAGCACTGCACACTGCTCAGAACATTGCCACCGAATGGTTCTACAAGCATTTGATGCGGTTCGGCAGCATTTTTCTTCAGATGGTAAAAAATTCATGCTGTCTGCAAATCGTGGTCGGAAGGCATAAAATTCGACATTTTCGACACAGTAAAAAAAAATACAATGCACGTTGAAACTCATCCAAATGTAAACTAAGCATGAGTATCGAAGGTCAAAATATAAAATAATCACGTGTCACGGTTTCGTATTGTTTGTATATATGCGTGGCGACATCTGTTAGCAATCGTCTCATTTGATATGCATTCACCTGGTATATATAACTGACAAAGATGATACCTGGAAGGGTACTCCTCGTCCATATCCAAATTGAATACAGTGACTGGACAAAATTTCGACCGGTGTTGTCCAGTCGTGGGTTCAATTTCTGGTGCCACTGAATATCTGCTGTGTGGAGGAACTGATTCACTTAAAATATGTCGAGAGACTCCTGTTGGCGTGATGAGGAGGTTTGAAGAGTGAGATGTTCACTCAGATACTGTCTTTTCAAAATGGAAGTCTGTTGTCAACTGTCCTCGTGCAGATCGGGGCTTAAAGTAACAGGATTCAACAATACAATAGCCCTCGGGTTGCTTTGAAGTGCATCATCAATGGCCTTTCGAAAGGAAGCAGCGACCCAGACGCACGGAAGCGTAGTGAATTTCAGATCTGGGGTGCATTTCAAAATTTGATAGAAATGGGAAATTCCACTGTCTTTGTGAAGATTTAAATAATGTAAGGAAAGATATCATTTATGATAGACCATGATAATCTGATAGGTTGAGTGTAGGATACATAAACTACAGGTAGCAGATTCGAGACCTCCAAGAGCATTTCTGTCGCTAGACCAATGCGCGTGCAATCGGCCGCGAATCCCACGGAGGTGAAGAGGTAGTCAACCATCGTTCAAAGTTACGAGGAGACTTTGGTTTTTTTTATTTATTTTAAAATAAAAAAGGACTATTCATTAGAGATGTGAGAAATTATTTCCTGAGATTCATGAACTCGTGAACAGCAGAATGAAAAACATTCAAAACACTTTCTATAATTTAAAGAACCATTTGTTTCTCATACAAAATGTTAGAATAGGGAACTACATATATATATAACAGTATTGGTATATCAATCTCTCTCTCTCTTTCTTCACCGTTATTCTTAAAATCAGAATGCTCTCAATTCTTTTCTTAAATAAAATTAATTCTTTAATTAATTTAATTCTATAATTAATTCTTTTTCTTAATTCCATTCCTTAAATATTCCCTGATGCATACCCTATTCTCACAAATACGTTCCCCGAAGCCTTTTCACATTTAATATTTTTATCTTAGAGATTCTTTAAGTTGTGAAAGGACTTAGATGAGCCTCGTGACTTTTGTATATTTTAATTTTTATTTCAGTTATCATGATAGCAGACAGACTTAAGGTCGAAAAAGCAAATAAAAAGGACTTTAAAGAGACCATTTATGCATTTAAAAAAAGAAAATCTGTGAAACAAAACAAAAAATGAATCCCTATTTTACAAGCATACGAAATAGGATATTAGTTACAATTTCATTAGTTTTAATGAGGAATCTGTGTAAATGATTTTTCTTAATTCCAATTCTCGAATGGCATGTTTTCTCTCGTAAGAATTCTCTTCAATATGATAAGAATTACAATTTTACTGTTATGCTAAAAATCTATTCATAACCTATTTTTTCTATTTGAATTTGAATTGAGGTAATATGTCCTTGAATGTAATGAAGTTCATTCTTACATTGCAAATGCTTTTCTTACTGAAAAATTGCATTTGGAACTCAAATGAAGTTACACTGACTTCATCCGAAACCATTGTTAAAAAGTTATCCCGAAAAAAGTTCCTTCATATTATTAAAAACATTCAGGACCCGATGTATAGTACTTAAAACTTCCTTTACTCTTTTGAAACAATTGAAATTGTATTTTGAATGTGCAATAACGCAACGTATATTTCCATAATATGTTTCTTTGCACTGAACGATTGAACTACATTTGCCGCACTATCTGAAGTAAGCATTATTTTCCATAAAGCAGATATTATGGAAACATTGTTGGCAACGCTTTCCGAAGTAAATATCTTTTTCCTGAAGAGAAAGCATGTTTGGATGAACAAACAGTCACATCAGTTTTTAACAAAAAAGCTTTTATCCCTCAAAAAGGTTAACTTTGCAGGAAAATGTATCGTCTGGCTGGATTTTAATGAAGGTATTTCTCTGTGATTGGAGGAATGTTTTAAAACGTAAAAATAATAAAAAAAAACTGTTCCATTCACCAATAAATAAATTTGTCTTCGTATTTCTTTAAAAACTGTTCAAAGGCAATAAAATTTTTTGTTTCTATTGAGTCTCTATGCAGTATATTTCATTTATGCAATCTTCAAAAATATGCTATAATTCTAGCTAATGTTGAACAATATGTTAGAATATAGAAAGACAATGTAGAATAGCCTTATAAAAACTGTTAAAATTTTATTTTCATTCATTCATCCTCCTGTTTCATTGCATTCAACTATTGGATACTGATTTAAAAAATTACAAATAAATATGATCATTCACAGAAAAAAAGTTGGTTTTAAATATTTCTTTCCAAAAATGTTTAATGAATCGATTTTAATTTTGTCTGTAAATGCTATGTTTATATTACAGTGGCTTTTTGTATAGTTTATTGCATGGGTATCTTTGAATACCTTTGAGGGTGTTTCCAGTAAAATTAAACGTGCAGTTGTGCAATTCCTTTTAAAACACAAAAATGATTTTTTTTTTTTTGTATGAGGAGTAAAAGCAGAAAATTAATTAAGCCAACATTGAGAAATAATGCCGATTGTGTAATAATTACTAATGTATAATTTATAGTTCAATTATTATTCAGTAGATGGTAGCGCATGAGATCACTTTGGTGGTCGAAATTCCAACTTGGGGATTTAGGAAAATGCACCTCTTTATTCTACTTAGTTATACATTTAAATATTTTTATTTCCTCTCAATTTTATTGAATTTACGAAATAAGTTTCTTGGGTTACAAAATTACTTCTAATAGAGTGAAACCAGTTCCAGAGAAGGTCGAAGTAATTAATTATTTTCATGAGCCCAAATCTGCCACCAGCTTGCGTCAATTCTTGGGAATGGTTAGTTTCTGATTCATTCCAAATTGTGCCAAAATTCAGCAACCACTCACAGAAATGCTAGATCACAAAAAGAACAGTACTAAACCTCTTTTTTGGACAGAAGAATTAAAAACAGTATTCACAATTCTTAAAGATGCTTTATGCAAAGTTACATTTTTAGCACACCCTGTTCCTGATGCAAACTATCATTAGTAACAGAATAACACCTTCCCAAAGAAAATATAGTGCATATGATAGAGAACTTCTCGCCATTTATTTATCAGTCAAGCATTTTAAATACATTTTTGAAGGATGCTCTTTTGTAATTTTCACAGATCACAAACTGCTAACTTTTGCTTTCTGGCAGTATTTAGCAAAAGCAAATCCATGACAGTTTTGTTACCTAGATTTCATTGGACAGTACACAACAAATATACAATTTATATTCTGGTGGAGACAACAAAATTGCAGATACCTTATCTAGAATTTGTACAGTTAATTTTCCCTCACCATTAAACTATGACAGTTTGGCTGAAATACTAGAAGATGCTGGTCTAATTCTTCTAAAACAGAATCCAAATCTAAAATTGAAATTTTTGAATTCTCGAGGAAATATATTGTGATGTATCTATGGAAAAAAACCATATATTCCTTTAGATTTCTGAAAAACAAGTTTTGAAATTTGTTATCAGCTTTCACATCCAAGATTAAGAGCAACTACAAAACTTGTACCAGGTGTATGCAAATGAAATGAGATAATTGTTTTTAAAAAAAACACAACAAATTTGCAAAAACTGTTAATATTTCTTTATTCGAAATAATATCCATCACTAGCTACACATTTTTCCCATCTTTCGGGCAATTTGTGAATACCAATCCAAAAAAATGATCGGTCTTTTGAGGCCAGCCAATCATCAAGCCAAGATTTGACGTTTTCGTAAGAAGTGAAGCGCTGGTCAGCCAATGCGTGTCCCAATGATGTAAATAGGTGGTAATCGGAAGGAGCCAAGTCTGGTGAATAAGCCGCATGCCCTAAGGGCTCCCAGCCAAGTGCCTTAACAATGTCCTTGATTGGCTTAGCACGGTGGCTAGGTGCGTTGTCATCAAGGAATATCTCTTTGTGCAGCCGTTTCTTGTATTGCTCACGTTTTTCGAGAATAGCATCGTTCAAATTAAGTAATTGTTGCTTGTAGCGATCAGATTAACGGTTTCTTCGGGTTTGAGAAGCTCATAATATATTGGTCCCTCCTGATCCCAGAAAATACACAGCATTGTCTTGCGGCCAAAGTGATTCGGCCTTGCGGTCAATTTGGACGGCTGTCCGGGGTCAGCATATGATCGATTACGCTTGGGATTCTCAAAATAAATCCATTTTTCATCGCCAGTCACAATACGATGAAGATATGACCTGCGTTTGTAGCGGGCAAGCAACATTTCGCACAAGATTTTTCGGTTTCCCTGTTGACGATCCGTTAGCTCATGTGGTACCCATCTACCGACCTTTATTATCTTGCCCATTGCTTTGAGACGACGGGAAACAGTGCTCTGGTCAACATTCAATTGTTCTGCAAGGTGTTCTTGCTCGTTTGGCCATCATCTTCTTAGAGTAATGCTTGCAATTCAGCATCTTCAAATTTTTTTGCTGGTCTGCCATGCTCTCCTCGTTTCTCACATCAAAATCACCATTTTGAAACTTTTCAAACCACCTGTAGCACTGTGCACGGCTCAGAGCATTGCCACCGTATGCTTCTACAAGCATTTGATGCGATTCCGCAGCATTTTTCTTCAGGTGGTATTAAAAAATTAATGCTGTCCGCAAATCGTGGTCGGAAGGCATAAGTTTCCATATTTTCAACACAGTAAAAAAATACAATGCATGCTGAAACTCATCCAAATGTAAACTAAACATGAGTATCAAAGGTCAAACTATAAAAAAATCACATGTCATGGTTTCGTATTGTTTGCATATATGCGTGGCGACATCTAATAGCAATTGTCTCATTTGATATGCATACACCTGGTAACAGATAAATACATCTGGCCTAACATGAAAAAAGATTGCTGAGTGGACTCGAGCATGCATTGCATGTCAACAATCTAAAATCCAGAGACACACACGTTCTGCTTTAAAGAGAATTCTCTGTACCTAATGAAAGATTCAATTATCTAAATGTGGTTATTGTATTACCATTGCCAACATGTCAAGGGTATAGATATTTCCTCACTGGGGTTGACAGATTCACTTGTTGGATTGTAGCTATCCACCGGCAAGACCAAACTGCAGAAACTGTAACAAAAGCTCTAATTTCAGATGAATTTCCTGATTTGGAATACCTGCAAAAATTACTACAAATCAAGGAAGACAATTTGAAAGTCAACTTTTTCAAATCTTGGCGAAATATCTAGGATTTAAAGCAAACTCAGCTACTGCATATCATCCTCAGGCTAATTGAACGACAACATTGTTCCATTAAAGCAGCCCTCAGATGTTATTTCTTATCATTGATTTGGGTTGAAAACCTACTACTGTTTTTGCTTGATCTTCATTCTTCTGTAAAGCAAGATTTAGGTTGTTCATCTGCAGAACTGGTGTATGGTTCACCACTTAAATTGCTGGGAATGTTTTTTTTTTCAACTTCTAATGAAATTAAACATTTAGAATTTTTTGCTGTCATCTCCAAATTATAATTCATGAACTTAAACCAATTCCAACCATTACACATGGAAGAAAAACAGTTTTCGTGACTTCAGAGTTATCCAGTTGTTCCCATGTCTTCATTTTTAATAATACAGCTACATCATATTTGCAGGCTACCTACCTTGAACCTTATGCTGTTAAATGCCGAAAAGAAAAAAATTTGGAGGTTGATGTTGATGGTTTAATTGAGAGAATTTCTATTGATCACTTAAAACCAGCATTCTTTCGTAGCTGAAAGTCTAAAATCAACATTGGACCTTAAAAGTAAAAACTTGGAAACAAAGTCTGGTAGACATGTTAGATCTTAAAGATTATATTTAGTATCGCCATTGCTAGGAAGGAGAGTGTGTAGAAGAAATTTAACTCTTACCTTTTTTCTTGGCAACTAATTTAATTTAAAATGAGAAAACATTTTTTTTGCATACTCAAAAATATAATTAAAATAAACTTAATTATTAATATTTTAATAATATAATTCTTATTTGCTAAATGTTATTTTTTAGCAGATGATTTATTTTGTAATTTATTTCTTGGCTGATGTAAAATGTCTTTTGGCAATAGAGTAGAATTTTAGTTAGTTAATGTGCTGTAAATAAAATGTTGGTTGGGAAGATATTCTGAATTAGTATATATATTTACCACTAATTCCACCTAACTGACTTTCTCTAATAACAAAACTACAGTTTGATACATAGTAATTTGTACACAGCTTAATTTTTTGGTTATGTTATTAAGATGTTTAAAAATAAAAGATATGCACTCAGGTACTTTATTTAGAGAGAGAAAGAGAAATAATTTATTACTTAAAATGATGAATTGTTGCATCTTTCAGTTGAGATTCCTAATTTTAATTGATAATTTTGACAAATATACTTTTTATACTTAAAAAAAAAGGTTAAAACATTTGAGTAAAGTATATAATTGGATGAAAATATATTTGGTAAATTGTTCTCTGTTCAAAACATTTCTGAAAAGTATCATCTTTTTAGATTACTTTAATATTCATGCAAAAAATGGAACTCCTTTTGTCAAAATGCCCTCAAGCTGTCATTGCTAATCATGTTTTGCCTATGATCTACAGAGCTTTAGAATCAGATGCACAGCAAATACAAGTAATTATTTTAGATTTATTGCACTTGGTCATTTTATTGCTTTATTATTGTTTTAACCATAGTTAAGTAATAGGACAGAATAGTTTCAAATTATTTTTTCTGTCTGTTGAATGTTGATTTAATTTTATTAACATTTGTAAAAATATTTAAAAAAGTACTTTAATCAAATAGTATAGTAAAATTATACATGCTTGTCTGTAATATTAATTCATTTAATTTTATAGGAGCTCTGTCTGAGTATTATTCCTAAATTTGCTAGTCTTATTGAATACTCAGCTATGAAGAATGCTCTTTTGCCTCGTATCAAGAAACTGTGCTTAACAACCAGTTACCTCTCAGTAAGTATTCATTTTTTTTTATTTCAATTGCTGATAAATTTATGCTGTACTAATTTGAACATAATAACTTTTTCATAAATATTGTTGTCATGTATTGTGCTATATAAGACAGGTATTTTTACACAGTATTTTGTTTTCATTATTTGGATAAAGTGTACTTATATTTTTAGTAATGTTGAATTTTGAAGGGGGAAATGTATTAATACAAATAATTTTTGGACATATTGGGGGAGGGATTTCATAGCTGATCATAATAATTTGTATTTTATCTCACATGTATAATCAATAAATATAAGACTAATTGGAAAACTAATTTTATTTTTGAAAGTATATTTTATCATTTTCTATAATTAAAATGCTGTTAAAGTGTCATCAAGTTCTTTTAATATTGAATGTAATTGAAAAGCTAGATTGAGTGCTCAGATTATTGGAGTATTAGTTATGAAGGATAAGAGGCTTATTGTAAATTTATTAGCTCAAATGTATAAACAAACAAAAAATAATCAATTATTTTTTTATTTATAAATTACATACTAATATGAAGTATTTATGAGATAATATTTGTGGAAATTTTTTTCTGACAAATCATAAACTAAGAAGCATATTTAAGCAAGATGTGCAAAACAAGTTTTTCTTTGCTTAAATTATAAAAAAAAACAGTCAATAGGTTTTATAGGTCCGTATAATAACCACTCTAATAATCAGACTAGTTTTAAAATTTCTGCTACATTGCTTAAAAGTATATTTTGCAACTCTTTTTTTTTTTTTTCAGTTTTATATATGTTCAAATTCAAGTTCAAAATAATGTTCGAATTCGTAATTCATTCGTTATCGTATTTCAAAAATTCAGTTCAGATTAATTCATTAAAATATAATAAATTAGCCCTTACCTGTCAGAAGTTGTGGTGACTACAATGATACCACCAGTCGGAAGGAGGTACAAATGTTTATTTACAACACAAACAAGACAGACAGGAATACTATATACACATGAAAACAAGCGACTGCAGCACCGCTGAACTAGAGTTACAACATACTCGGCCCCCCCCCCCCCCTAATGACCAGGGGGTTCATTCAAAATCTGCTACAATTTCAAAATACACAGAAAAATATTAAATACACATTACAAGTAATTCACATACAAATTCAATAGATACAAATTCAAAACAACTACTTAACTAAGAAAACATTCATTAAGTTCAAGGTTATGCAACAATTGTACTGGTCTTTTAATAATTGAATTTTGTGTTTTTATCTTACAAGAACGTATTTTATCATCCCTGCCAGGAAATACATCAACAACTTTACCTAGTTTCCAAAAATGTCTAGGAAATTTTTCATCATTAATTAGTACATCATCAATTTTATACTCTTTAATTTCACCTGTAGGTTTAACACAATGAGCAGATTTAAGCATGAAAATATATTTTTTTGACCATTTTGTCCAAAACATATTTAGTAATCTTTGGCGATAATTAAACCTTTTAATTAGAACTTTCCTGTTGGATAAGTTAGAATCAAAATTAAGCCTGGCAGGTGGTAGACTATTCACTCTACGTCCTAAAATCATATGAGATGGAGTAAGAGGTTCAGGTTCATTAAATTCACTAAAAATATATGTAAGAGGGCGAGAGTTGAGCACTCCTTCAATTTCAATTAAAAGTGTCTCCAACTCATCGCGAAGTAAAGTTATTCTTCCCACAGTCTTTCGTAAAGCAAACTTTACTGTTTGAATGAGTCTTTCGTAAAAGCCACCCCACCAGGGTGCTCGTTCGATGATAAACTGCTAGTAGATTTTATGGGAAGCATAGAATGCTTTCACTGTAGGATCGCTAATAACTTTCCTCAAGTTTTTCAATTCAAGTTCGGATCTTTTAAAAGTTTTTGCGTTGTCAGTCAAGATTTTTTAACACAGTTCACGACGACTAATAAAATGTCGAAGTGGTAATAGAAACGTTTCAGTTGTAAGGTTGTTCACTAGCTCTAAGTGAAGAGCTCTCGTAACAGCACACGCAAACAAAACAATGTAGTGTTTATTCTCGTCTTTTGTGTTGAGAGGACCTCCAAAATCTATTCCATCTACAGAAAATGGCGCTGACTGCTCTACACGAAGAGCTGGTTACGGAGCGGTGACTTGAACACCTGGTCGAACTAAATCTTTTGCATAGCACACATTTTTTAAGATGTTTTTCGCAGTCTGTCTTCCCTTAATGAGCCAGAATCGCTCTCTAATTTCTAGTAGAGTTTCACTAATACTACCGTGAAAAACCTTTTCGTGAGAGTCTCGCACTATTAAATTTGCGAAGTAATGCTTGGCCGGTAAAATGATGGGGCGTTTTTGTAAATAAGAGAATTTAGATTTTTGCAGTCTTTCACCGACACGTATCAGTTCATCTGTATCAAGGAAAGGATTAAACTTTAAAATTACTGAAATTTTGAGTAGTAATTTGCTTGCACGTAAACAATTAACTTCTTCAGCGAAAGCATCTCTCTGTACTAATTGAATCCAAAATTTTTCGGCACCATTGATTTCTTCTGTTGTTAATTCGTCGGATCGTTTATTTAATCTATTGCGAATGTTATGCACAAAACGAAGCACCCAACTAGTAACTCACAATAATTTCTGCAGGCTGCTAAATTTGCTTAAATTAATTACTGAGGCTGTGTTTAATTCACAGGCGAATGTAAACACTTGTTCTTCGGATTCACATGGATTAGTTGAAGAAAAGTCACAATTCAAGTTTTTCGGCCATTTGTTTTCCGTCGTGCGAAGCCACTGAGGACCATGCATCCAAAATTGGCTGTTAATAATTGTCTCGAGATTCGCTCCACGAGAAACATAATCTGCTGGATTTTCTCTCCCACTGCAATGATGCCAATCAGACGGATTGGAATTTGATTGGATTTCTATTACCCTATTCAAAACAAATTGCTTGTAATTTGCAGCTTTTCCCTTAATCCGATGGAGAGCAATCGAAGAATCACTCCAAAGGAAAAATTTCGAAATAGTAAATTTAAATTTTGGATGTTAAATATTTCAAAATTCTAGAGGCTAAAACTGCTCCCAAAAGTTCCAATCGCAGGAGGGTTAACTTTTTAAGAGGAGAAACTGCTTTTAGGGGTTATAAATCTTGTGTAAATATTGTCATTCGCAGTAACATAACGAAAATATGCTACTGCTCCAAATGCTTTGGGACTTGCATCTCAAAATATGTGTAATTGCAAATCCTTACCCTTATCTAAAGGATATGGAAAATATTTTCTTTTCAATGTTTAGAGTCGTTTAGAAGACCAACTGGAGAGCGCCAAGTCTCCCATTTGTTCTTTAACTCGGTGGACAATTGTTCATCCCAGCCAAGATCGTATTCCCAAATTTCTTGCATTAAGCATTTTATTATTAACACAAATGGGGAAATAAAACCTATCAGATCAAATATTTTTGCTGCTGTTTTTAGAACACAGCGTTTCGAATTCTTTAAATTTTTAATTAATTCAAGCAATGGTTGTGCATCTAATTTAAATGTATCATTATTTAAATTCCAAATAATTCCTAAAACCTTTAAAGAACGCTCACCCGATTCACCTACATCACTTACACTATTTTCATTCCATAATTTTCTTAATTCCTTCGAATTAGTTTGAAATGTTCTTAAATTCATATTAGCATCTTTAAAAATTTCTATCGCGTTTTTTGAGAGATCGAAAGCTTTATTAGTGGATTTGGATGAACCGGCAAACAGGTTGTCAACATATAAGGAAGTATTCAGAATTTCAAAAGTTTCTCTATAATCTTCCTTATATTTTCGTATATGGAATTTAATCATCGCAGCAAGTACAAAAGGACTCAAGGTCACCCCAAATGGTACACGATTCATTCTCATTGTTTTGTAAAATTCAGCATCTCCATCATTCGGAAACCAAAAAAATCTTAAATAGTCGCGATCTTCCTCAGCTATTCCAATCATTAAAAATGCCCCTTGAATATCACTACAAAATGCATGTTCATATTCGCGAAATCACAAAATTACATCTATTATTCGGGGATTCAAAGGTGGACCTGCATAAAGGCACTCATTCAAATTCTACCTTTCGAAGTTGCATCAAAAACCATCCGAACTTTCGTCGTTTCTTTATCTTTTCGAACCACAACCGAATGAGGCATATAATAAGAATTATTTTCGAAATGTGATGAACATTCCTCAACAGTATTTTCTTTAATTTGATCTTTAACAATATTTATGTATTCATTATAAAGCCAATTATTGTCTTTCATTTTTAGATTTAAATTATCAAATCTGTGCTTCGCTATTGCCCAATTATTTTTCAAATCGTTTGGTTTATCTTCCCAAAATAATTTTGTCTCATACATTCCGTTATTAAATTTTAAATTATTCTCAAAACTCGAAATATAGTCATTATCATTATCTTAAATACTCTTTTCTGTATCGCAAATTCCCGTCGATTCTAAGTTCCAAAATTGGGTTAAATTTTCATTTAATTAGGAACAGCATTCTATTTTAAATACCAAAACGTTTTCTTTATGATGTACATCCATGGGCGATATTCTACCCTGGATTACTGTCCCGAAAATTGCATCTATCGCAAACAAAGTTTTTGTTAATTTTTCCTTTTTACCCAAAGGAATCTGCCAAAAATATTGCGCCCCTATTAGCAATGAAATCTCATCTCCATTCGATTCGTTTATGTTAGACATGTGGATATTTTTACAGCTAAGCGATTTATTTAATTTATTTGCCGACATCCTGAACGGAGTTCCCGAAATGACATCCGTCAGGAGAGCTTCAATAGTGATCGTGTTTACAGGGTCATCAAGGTTACAGAGGGTGATTTCAACAACTTCGTACTTTTTTGAATGGGTGTTCTCGAACGAAATGTGTAAACCAATAAATTTTCTTCACGTTTCCCTGGGAGTTTCATTTCAGAGGCTACTGTTTTTTTTAAAAAACATCTCTGCGAAGCATTATCTAACAAGAGATTTATTTCTTTTTTCTCCGATTCGTTTACCAACAAAGCCCTACACATTTCGAGAAGTATTTTGTTGTGAGTTGTATTCACATTACAGCATGAAATAGTTTTCGTGGGGGTGTCACATTGCAGAGAGGGACCACGAACACCTGCGCTCTGAGAGGAGGACCCTGGGTCAGTGGGGGTGAACGTATGGCATATCAGCTCGGAGTGACGACCCTTGCAATTAACACAAACCTTAGATTTCATAAAAGCGCGAAATATATGGCCTCGCCTGAGACAAATAACAGATGCCATTTTTTCTAAGAGATAATTTCCTTTCCTCGATTGATTTCGGAACTATGGTCATTTTTGTTATCAGTTCCTAAGCAAAATACACACTTATTTACATTGACAACAAACACGGAGGTTGTCGGGACATTATAACTATTTTTATTTTTTCTATACGTTGAATCTGTGTTATATTTATTAAACTTACAGTGTTTATAATTCTGTTTTTCGTTATAATAATTTCTAGTTTCCTTTTGGGGATTGGATTCATAAGAATTAATTCTTTAGTTAAATGCTCATTTTTTTCGCGACATTGAATTTCTATTTTTAAGAAGTCTAATAAATCAGAAATCATTCTCCGTTTGACCATATGATTTTCGGGTAAACTAATGATAAATCTCGAGGAATAGATTTTAAAATTATTGGATACAATAAGGAACTATAAGTATCCGGGGGTTACCCCATTATTCTGTAACCCTCGAATATGGATTTCACATTCTGAATATAGTTTTCGCAAACTCATAATATCATATATTTTCGCACAGGATTTAAATGCAATAATTTGGACATATGTGAATCGATAATTAAATCTTTTCTGCCAAATGGCTTTTTAATTATGTTTAATGCGATTGTATAGTTATTTGCACTTAAAGTTAAACCTCTAATTGCTATTTCAGCTTCATGAGTTAAGTCACTTTAAATAATTAAATTTCTCAACGTCACTTAAATTTGAGTTATTGTGAATTGCTGCTTCAAATTGGGCAAAGAAATCGCTAAATTTTAAAATATTTCCGTCAAATTGTGGGATTTGCAGTTGAGGGAGTTTTAAACTCGAAAATTGTTGTTCGCTTCTAGAAGTATTAGGTGTGTTTCTCTACTCAGTTTCTCTTTTGTTTAATATTTTATTGGCTTGCACTTTACAAGTGATTATTGAATCTCGATACTGCTGTTGTTTTTCTATTTCCTTTTCTATGTCGGCCATATTAGTAAGGATTGTGATATCTTTGTTGAAATTCTCGTGCAGTTTTTCTTTATCAATTAATTTTGATAAAAGTTCTTCTATTAAATCACTTGATGCATTTTCCTTCTCAATTTCAATTTTAATTGAGTTCGATAATTCTGTCAGGTGTTCGAATTTTTTTAGAACTTCGATATCCATTTCGTATAAACTAAATTTTCAAATTCAAATACTGTTCGCAAGATTTCAACTACACTCGATTTAGTTCGCAAATTTTTTATTTAAAGGCTGGTCCCAAGTTTCAGGCACCAAAATAATGTTCAAATTCATAATTCATTCGTTATCATATTTCAAAAATTCAATTCGGATTCATTCATTAAAATATAATAAATTAGCTCTTACCTGTCAGAAGTTGTGGCGACTACAATGATACGACCAGTCAGATGGAGGAACAAACGTTTATTTACAACACAAACAAGACAGACAGGAATACTATATACACTTGAAAACAAGCGACTGCAGCGCCGCTGAACTAGAGTTACAACAATATATATATATATTTTTATAAACATGTAATATTTATGTATACTGAATAAGTAATGAAATTGTACTTTTAGAATAAAAAGATAATCAACCTTTTGGTAATGAAATCTTGTTCTTATCATGTACTACTGTAAGGTTGTTTTAAATCAATGCTCACATGCAAATCCTCGTCCTCCCGTTGGTGTGGTAGTTAGGAGAGGGGGTGCCAGTTCAGGTGTCGTCCACGTCACTTGACCATGGTTCAAAATTACATGGTCTGTCGCCAAAAGCCCTCGTGTAGCTGAACAGTGCGACGTTAATATGCAATCAATCACATGCAAATCCATAACATTTCCTGTATATTTTAATATGTTATGCAACAAACCATTAAAGTTAAGTATTAAAAAATACTACCAATTTTAATAACATAATTACCTTTAAAAAAGCATTTTTTTTTTTACATTCATGGTTGTAAAATTAAAAATTACAGAATTGTAATTAATTTTTATTGAATTCATGTTTAATTGAAAGAAATTTTATTGAGGCTTTTTTTTTCAATCAATTTTCTATCATTGTAAGATATAAATAAGTTTAGTTTTTTGGGTTATAATTGCATTGCCCTCTTGTGCCTGTTATAGGTATTGAATAAGTTTTTTAAGATTATTGCTATTATTAATGTTATATCAAATTACAAGTAATACAGATTCATTTGGTAGAGTTTTACTTAGCAATAATTGAAAAACTTCTTTCTGTTTATTGTTTAGCTTGCAAACAAGAAAACTGAATTTGATTGAACATTTTTTTTTTTTCTTGCTGTTGCAGCATCTACAAAATTTTTTCAAATGATGCATCTTCTAATATTTATAAGGCTGTGGTGAACATTTTTAAAGGTAGATTTGACAGTGTATAGTTTCATTTTTTGTTTTTGGTGCAATTTCTTGAAGTATCTGAACTTAAAGGCAAGGATTTTAAATTTATGATTCATTTTTTCCTCCATTGAAAAATCATAAAAAATTTCTTTTAAAGCTTCAAAAAATTTAATGTTGTGATGCTTCATTAAACAAATTGCCTCAAATGGCTATAAAAGTTTATACCTATCTGTTTCTATAGGACTACACGTAACTTTTTTGGTGTAAGGATAATGTCTGTATCACCTGCTGCATTGGAAATAAAAAATTGCCTGTCTGAATTTCTAATGAGTAGTTCTTAGGGATTAGTAACTTGGGAGTTAAAATTGTGACATTTTCTGCATTACACATAAAATTGATACTGAAATGCCAGCATTACTAACAAATTAATTTAATAAATAAAAAAAAAGCAAAAATAAAAATATATATTTAGATTTAAATCTTTAATGCACTTCTGAGCTCTCAAATGCTTCTCTTTTACATTTGATCTGTTATAATTGAAAAAAATGCATAATTTTGATGATAGATTTTTTTTAAATATCCATTAAATTAAAACAGTGGCTTAAGTGAGTATCTTAAGTGGCTTTTGTAGGAATAAAATTATGAAGGTACTTGAAAATTTTCGCATCACTTAAATTGATGTTTACAGATCTTGAAATTACAGTTAATCACTCAATATGGCATAAGTTGGGAATACAGTTGAAAGCTATGCTGTGTATTTTAAATACTTTTATTTTTCCTCTTATGATTCCAGAGAATAAATAAATCAGTTAATTTTAAAAAATGTTTTCTTTTGGTAATGTTAAACTGATCCCCTTGATGTAGGGGTACAAAGTTAAAGTTTTGGAAAATTACAAAAAATGTTTTCAGTGATTTTTATATTATTTAGTGTGCTGGTTTCAAAAATGACTTTCATTTTTTCCCATTACATCAGGATTTTTTGTAAAATCGCTATCAATATTTTTGCTAAAACCCTATTTGAAAAGGAATTCTCTCAAACAATTTAGCGTGTTCAATTTGGCAACAGTGATTTTCATTCAGTTAAATCTATGTAAATATTGGTTCTTAGTGAGGCAAGATGATTTCTCAGCAATTAGATGAGAAAACCATTGTTTCTAGACCTCACAGGCTGTCTTTTGATCAGGAGAAAAACAAGAAATTCCTTTAAGATTTATACATTTTACTACAAATTATGATGTATTTTCTGAAAGAAAATCACAAACACGTTTTAATTTTTTTTATTTCGTAATTTACATAAAATAGACCATTGACCAAGAGGAGCAAAAATTATGCTTGTGCACATATAAGTTTGAAGCATATTTTAAAATGCACAAGAAAGCAAAACAAGCAAAGTTTCTCCTTGGGTACATTTTCTTTTTCCTTTGAAACTTCTTTTTGATGTTCTTCTTTTATATTTAATCTTGGGCCTATCTCATTTAACATCCAACAATTAGCATGTTCTTGCCCTTCCTTGATATTTGCACTCCATATCTTTGATACCTTGATGGAACCTTCTTCACTGACTAATCGTAAATTTTTTGGGTGAAAGTCCACATGTGAGTGAAGGAAATGTATTTTCACACTTATGTTTAGGGCAACCTGACTCTTGAAATTTCTCCAGCTTCCTTGCAATTACCAAGAAACTTTCTGACTACATCTTTGAAAAAAAACTCATGCTTCTTTTTCCTTTGCTGTCATGTAAGTCTCAAATTTATTATTCTTCATAAGCTTGCCAATATCTGGACCAACAAAGATTCCCTCTGTCAACTTCGGATATACCTGGAAATTTTTTGCAACTCTGTTGGAGGCAAAGGCACTGGAATATTAGATCCATGAGGAACGAGTCGTATGGCCGATGGAATATCATCAGGATAAGATATCAGCTTTTGATTTTTGTAATTATACCTATGGATAAGACAGAAACAAAAATAACAATCATCAGAGTGGTTTTTCAGCTCCCTCTATGTCATAGAAACTCCAAATCCTACAGCAGTCTTCTTTCCTTTGAACCAGAAGCGTAGATTATTGAGGCACTTTACACAGATTCTGTGATGAGCCCATGATTTGTCTTGGTCTTCAAGTTTCACGCCAAAATACGCAAGATAAAGCTGTTTTACAAAGTCTCAAATGCTTCTGATGTGATATTTAATGAAACTAAATTCACCATATATGTAACAAAAAACATCTGGCAAATTTTTGCAACATTTCAAACTCAAAGCCATGTTTCACCAAATGCACAGAAAAAAACACAACTGTTAAAAGTGTTTCTGAGATGAAACTCCCACTTATGCAGCACATGCACTACAATAAATTCCACATAAAAGAAAAATTGAAACAAAGTTCAAAATTGCAGCGTGTTACGTTCAAAATCAATCCAGATGAGTGACAGTTCCTGCATTATCAAGCTATGTTATAAGGATCTAAGTTAATGATTCATGTGACATTATTGGTAGAGAAATATTGTGACAGGAAGAGAAGGAAGGCAAACTAAAAATGTCACAGGGTGGTAAACTGTACATTTCACCACGGTTGAATGAAGGTTAGCCACGGAGGAAAGTAATTCAATGCTGTAAAAATTTTTTGGTAAATATGCATAAAAATACAAGTTAAACTAAATTTTTCAAAAAAATGTGACGTGATGGAAAATTTGTATCATTATTTCTGAAATCAGCACCAAAAAAACACATTAAGTTCAGCTATCACTGCTCTTGTACTTTTTTCATTGTAACCCTGTGTTATTAGTAAATGTTGAGATGTTGCATTATCAAAGATGGAAAATTATAATTCATTTGTAAAGCTGATGGAAACTGGAGAAATTAAATTTAATAAAAATAATTGTGAATTTTAAACATATATATACATTTACATCATATGCTTATATATTTTTTTGAAATATTTTTTAACCAAACTAAAGAATAAAAAGTTCTCAAATGTCTAAAAATATGAATGATGCATAAGTCATTAAATGCTTTATTCATTCTAAATAATGTTGATGTATTTACGTTACAGCAAAGAAATTTTTTCATGAAAATTGAATTCATAGAAACAAATGGTTACTTGAAAACATTTTCTTAGTTGTTCATAGTTTTAATATGTATTGAAAGTTTAATATAGCTTATGAATTTATCATAAGAGCAATCAACACTAGACCGCTATAAAATATTTATGCAAGCATATCTCTCAAGTATATTATTGTTAATAAGTATAGCTGTATTTATTTAAAAGATTTATACGAAATATAAGTAAAACAAGATTGTAGTAATTGCTTTTACTTCAGAAAATAAAAGAAAAAGTATATATTTGTAGCTATTTATTTTTTACATCACAAATATATTATAAAAGATTACTTTGTCTACAAAAAATTATAAACATATGTGGAATTATTTTTACTTTATTATTTTTCATTTAAGATGAAATACAATAACAAGTATTTCTCTTTAATGTAAAATTTATGTTGAATGTAAAATCATTTTCAGTGAATGATTGAGCTGTAGGATCCAATATTGCTTTAGAAAATTATTTTTTACAATACATAATGAAAGAAAATGCTGTAGAAAATTGACAGATAAAGAAAGAGAAAAGAAACAAAAATTTAACAGGCTCATCAAATTAAATTTTATGAATTTTAATTGTAATTAAAAATATCTTTATTTAGATTTTTTTTGACAGAAATTAATGCTGTTTCATTTTTTTTAATTGCATTATTTCCTTGAATATTATTTACAAATATTGGTATTTGTCATAGCATCTTTGAAATATGAAAAAAATAACATTAAAGATGTGTATATCTCAATAATTATTTCATGACAGGTGCGTGTAAACTGCTTAGTGTGTGTGGGAAAACTTTTGGAACATCTTGATAAGTGGTTGGTTCTGGATGAAATCCTTCCCTTCCTCCCTCAAATACCTTCAAAAGAGCCAGCTGTTCTGATGGGAGTCTTAGGTGAAAAAAATAACTACCATAATTCTCTCTCTTATCTACTTCTCTTATACGTAATTAATCCTAATGCTGTGTTTGAAAGATGACAAAGCATAAAATATACTTTTTTAATTAGCAAAACAAAATGAAGTTTTAAGGGATTTTTTTGTAAAAAAAACATTTGTAGCCAGGTAGGAAAATGCATTTACATACTTGGGGTGTATCAGAATCAGATCACAGGCATACCATTCTTATATAAACATGCATACTGCCTTTATTAAGCAAGAATCACCCATCTCTTTGTATAAATAATTTTTCTTACTGTTATTTACTTTAAAAATAAAAATGTAGAGATTAATAACTTTTTGTTGGTGACCTTGATGCACTTTCACACTACAGAAGCAATGATAAAAAAAAACTCATAGGTCCATTCCTTCAGATGTGACCTCCCCCCCCCCCCCCTATCCCATCTCTGTAAATCTCAATTCTTAAAATATGTTTACAGTGAATTTAACCCTTTCACGCTCAAGGGAAATATTTTTCCCTTCTACAAAAATCGTTATCGATTGTTCAATTATTATTGAATCGATATTTTTTTTTACTGAATGTCAAAATAAAACGTATGTCCAAGGCAGCAAATGTGTTTCTGAACGAATAAAAAAAAAAGAACTGTCAAACTTTATTGAGCCAAAACCAAAACATGCAATGTCCACTTGTGCTTCACAAGTAAATGAAATTGTTTTGTAGAATACCATAACTAACTATTTATTTTACTTCTCTGATCATTTTTATTATGTTTTTTGTATTACAAAGCAATAAATAAAATACCGATATAATAAACCTAACTCTTCATTTATTTACTTTTATGGTCCATAGGGGAAAATATTTCCCATGAAATTATAGGAAACCTATACACCCTGCTATGTTTTTCTGGTGATATTCTCTTACTTTTCACCCACAATAGCTAAAATATTGTGTTGTATTGGCATATTTAGTCTTGGATATCTTATGGTCCTGTAAGGGTTAAGAAGGCTTTGGATCCATAATCTTCATATATGTAGCTGATCGTAGCACAGTGCTTGAAAGATGATAAAGCATGAAGTAAACAATGTACTTTGTTTAAGAAAATAAAATAAAGCTTTAAATTTTTTTTAAAAAAAAACAAGCTACACTTGTAGCTATATAAGGAAATGCATCTACATACGTGGGCTTTATCAGAACCATAACTAACTTAGATCACAGGCATACCAACTTTATATATAACATGACCACACCTGACGGCATATATAAGTAAAACAATTTGTAATCCATGGATATATGTAAATGAGCAGGCTCAAATTTCCCCTGATAACAAGCATGAAAACAAAATAGTAAAGGAATTTAATTTTAATAAAGAGAAAAGTAATAAATTAAACAAATACTCTTTAAAGAGAAAAAAAAATTTTAACCCTTTTTTTTAGATTTATTTCCAACAACTTTTTATAAAGCTGTTCAAATGTTATAAAGGCATTTTGTTTCCAACAGGTATATTGAAGCTGACAATGTCACACAAAAAATTAGGTATAACAAAGGAAATTATGGCAACTAAGATTATTCCTTTCCTTATGCCTTTATCTATAGAGAATGGCTTAACATTGAATCAGGTATGTCATTAGTTGTTAATGGATTGTAGAAATTTTTAAGTTGTGTTGTTTGTGGGTGTTAAATGATCAACCACATTTTCCTAATTCTCCATATTTTATTTGATATCATGATACTTGAACACATCACAGGAACATGGACACCAATAAGTATTATGTATGCTATGAACATAAAAACAAGACGTTTTTGAGGAAATGTATATATGTATACTATACTGTTCGAATTAATTGGGACAAACATGTTTTTCTTGTTTGAGCTGGTATGTGATTACTAATGATATCCTGAACCAACTCAAACACGTTATATCTGCCTTAAGGTTTTTTAGTGTGAAAGATCGACTTTGACGGTAATTTATTCATTTTAATGTATCAGGAGCTCAGCTGTGAGCCTTTAAGTGGGGCAGCTAGTAACTTCAATTTTACTGTATAAGCTGTGTTATTTTATTTGTTCAAAGATGGATATTAATGAACATTTCAAAATTCTGGATCATCGTCTTCAAAAAGAAAAAAATGTGGGTGCTATAAATCTACCTAGGCAATGATAAAAAACTTCTTATAAAGCATTTGACAGTATTTTCAGTTTTATTTATATTTTTATTCATTATATATATATAATGAAAATGTAATGTTGTATTATATCTTAACTATTATGTCTTTTTAAAGAGTAATTTTACTTAAATTTGCCTGAATATGCTTTTGTCTTATATACAATCTTTTAAAAGAGTATCAAGAAGTATTTTGATATATTTTTATAATTTCATGCTTAAATATAAAACTTTATTTGAAATTTGATTATGGGTTGCTAATATACCTTTATCTTGATTTTCAATCATAAGTACATCAATTCTTAAAAGTAATTAAATAAAAGAAAATAATAATAAAAATAAAATTTTAAAATAAAACTGCCCTGGTAGAACAATTATTATATGTACAAAGATTAAATTTTTTGTATTGAAAAACATGAATCTGATTTACAACCCTGTGTGTATACTTGGGTCATCTAAGACAGTGCTCCGCAACCTTTTTATCGCTGCGGACCGGTCAACGTTTGATAATTTTACCGCGGCCCGCTGAGGGTGGGACACGTTGATTGTTTATATTTTAGATTGTTTTGATTTAACAATTTTAATTTAGTTACATTTAAATAGGCCTTCAGAATAAAATATAATTAAACCAAAAATGAATAAAAGTGATTTAACGTAGAATATGAAGTGATTTCCGTGGAAAGTTGCGCAAATCCGAGAGAAATGCGCTACTTCAAATAAAATGGCAATAATTTAAAGCTTTTTAGGCGGCCCGGCACCATTGGATCCGCGGACCGGGGGTTGCGGATCACTGATCTAAGATACTTGGCCACCACAATCTTATAATTATAGCCTCTTCATGCAAAATTTAGTCCAATCTTCATAGAAATAGAAATTTTTGTGTCTGTTTCAGAAAATTGAATTTTTTAGTCGTGTTTAACTAAAAATGCATGTGTATTTCAGTTTAATGCTATCATGACTGTTGTAAAAGAAATGGTGAATTTTGTAGAAGGAGAGCACAAGACAAAACTTGAACAACTGAACTCGATTCGACAGGAACATGGGTAATGTTTTAATTATTTCTTTTTTTTGATTTTTTCTTATTTTGTTGATTAATGCTCCTATTAGCTTAACTGATTGTATGGAGTATTACTTATCTTGAAAGAAAATTTAATTTCTTGTATTAAAGTGTTATACACCATGTAACTTTGCTAGTTTGTTCTAATTTTCCCAACTTAATTGCTAATTTCATTTAATTTGTTTATAGAATTACTGCAAAATTTTGGAAACTAATAATTCTGAAAAATAGGAAGAATTACTGTGATTACTAGTTTATTACTTTCAGTGGGAACATTTGTTATTAGGATTAAATCTTACTTAATGTCTGAAAATATTACTAAACATTTGCTTAAACCGATTAAAATTAATAAATATGCCATGAAAATTATCAAAATGTAAAAAAGAAGCAGAACCAAAAGCGGTGTGGAGTAGGATTTCTTTTCTGGGTTCCCCGAAAACATAAAGATTTTCGTACTTTTTGTATTCTCTGGAATTATACTTCATTCTCAGGAATGACACAGAGCTGAAATAGTAGTTAATTTTGACTTGACTATGGATTTCAACCTTCAATATAAATTTTAGCTGACCATACTGTTGTAATTTATGAGTGTTCACCTCAAATTTCTTAAAAGGAGAAATGCTGGTTTGAATCCCAAACAGTGGGGTAAGAGTGTAATAAGAAAAACAGTAACACCCACGTAGGATTGGGGAAAATTTTTGCAACTTTTCATAAGAAAGAGTTAATACAAGAAACTTGTCCTGCTATATGTTTGTCAAACTTTGGTTCTTTAACTAAAAATATTTAGTTTTTAAAAGAACATAAAATTTCATAAGCTATACCAGCATGACTATTCTGATATCCTGACTTACTTTGATATTGTGCAAGTACTTATACTTAAAACTGTTATTTATTTGTTGTTTTATTTTTTTTGGGGGGGGGATACTTGTCTTCATTATAAAAGTTATTTAATTGAATAAAATCTCTTGAATACAAGAATTAATGTTTTTAATGAGCATTATTTTACCCCAGCAACGAATAAATTTTCTAGTATTTATATATGTATACATTAATATTTATATATATTATATATTGTTACGTAGATCCGAGGGTTCGGGGATTTTATGCAAAACAATCACAAAGAAAATAAACAGTTCTTTAAGAGCGATGCAAATTTATTATCAAAAATCCAATCCTTTAAATACAGGATTCAGCAGCGATATTCACAGAGTAAATATCCAAAGGTCTTCACACCTTCAACAGCAATCAAACACAATAACAGTGTTTAAAAATACACGTAAGTAAAGATTATTCACAAGCACAGCCGAGCTAATCAAAACAATCCTCACTACTTTGTCTGCAGCTTTGGAGAGAGTCCTTTGCGACGTTTCGGATTCCATAACCACACTTTGTCGCCTTCGTGGAAGTCGTGTCCGGTTGCTCTTGCGTCGTATCGGGTCTTCATCTTCTCGGAAGCCAAGCCGATTCTTTTCCTGGCCAGATGATGTATTTCCTCCATCCGTGCCTGGAGTTTCTCGACATACTCCTCAGGCGCCAAGGGAGCATCTGGTGGTCGGCTGAAAAGCAGATCCGCAGGTAGACGAAGATCTCGTCCGAAGAGCATCTGGGATGGGGAATAGCCGGTGGTCTCGTGAACGGCACTCCTGTAGGCAAGCAGGAAAAAGGGCAATTTCTTGTCCCAGTCCTGTTGATTACTGGATACCAGGAGAGAGAGGTTGTTCAGGATGGTCCGATTGAACCTCTCTACCATGCCGTCAGACTGAGGATGCAAAGCTGTCGTCCTGGTTTTGTCGATGGCGAGTATTTCACACAGTCTCTTGCAAACTGCAGAATCGAAATTTCTCCCTTGATCGGAGTGCAGTTGTAGAGGGACCCCGAACCGTGAGATCCAGTGTTGAACTAGAACCTCTGCAACAGTCGAGGCCTCTTGGTCGGGAATAGGATAGGCTTCAGGCCACTTAGTGAAGTAGTCCATGACAACTAGGATGTTGTTGTTGCCGCCATCCGAGGATCTAGGAAGTGGGCCTAGTATATCAAAAGCTATTCGTTCGAAAGGCGCTCCCACATTATACAGCTGCAGTCTTCCTCTAGTGCGTTTTCTAGGACCTTTGCGTGCAGCACAGGGATCACATGTGCGACAACACTTTTCCACGTCACTCCGCACATTGTTCCAGTAGAAGCACTCACGAACTTTTTGTAAGGTCTTCATAACACCAAAATGACCTCCAGTTGGACTGCCATGGAGTTCCTTAAGGACTGTTGAAACTCTTGGCTTTGGGAGTATCAATTGCCACCTGAATGTTTTTCCGTCGTCAGACTCCCATTTTCGATATAAAACACCATTTCTCAGATGGAGAGAGTCCCAAAGAGCCCAGTAACGCTTCGTTGTAGGATGGAAAGGGGCGATGTCTTGCCAGCTGGGCTTTTCGTCAGACGACTCTTTGAATTCTATAATTGTTTTATCTCAGGATCAGCCCGTTGATCTTTACGGACGCTGTCATCGCTCCACGGGTCCAATTCTGGTGTCGATGGCGACGTAACTTGGCGGACTATTTGATCTATTACGCCCGATTTCTTTTCGATTCTTGAGCAGTATTTTCTGTTCTTCGGGCAAGGTCTTCTCGAAGGGACGTCTCCATTCCCCTCTGCTGTTCCTTTTAAGTTTCCACAAGTTTCCTTAAACTCGATTACATTTGCACGGTGTGCATTTTCCTGATTTACTCGAGGGCAGTTATTTCTTAGGTGCCCTGCACCACCGCACCCCCAGCACTTGGTGCTGCGATCTTCCTCATTGTTTCGGGGGCAGCTACTTCTCAGATGCCCTGCTCCACCGCACCCCCAACACGTGATTCTACGTCTTCTCAGGTTTTGACGTTGAGCCATTAAATCTTGAATTTCCTCTCTCAGTTTCTCAATCTCCTCTATCCATGGGAATTCACAGGGCGCATCTGCACTCACTCTAGCTCCTCGGATGGAATGGCGGTCTATGCAACTAGCTTGAGTGGCGGCCTCAAATTTCAGGGCATATAACAGGGCAGATTTAAGGTCTTGGACATCTGCCATTCTTACAGCCATCTGGATTTCTTCATCCTCCAACCCGTCCACGAAATACTTGAGAGAAATCATATCTTGCACATTTGCTGAGAAATCTGAGAAGGCTAAGGTGATGAGCCTCTATATTTCAAAAGCATACTTCTGCAAACTTTCTTCGGGTTTCTGGAGTCTTGTTTTCATCTGCAGAAGTGCGTAGTCCTTGGAGTATTTCTGGCCGAACCGAAGATCCAGAGCATTATATAAGGAATTCAAATTCAATCGCTCTGTGTCAGGAAGAGTCTGCAGTACTTCAGCGGCTTCACCTCGAAGAGATGCTGCTAGCTGACATGCTTTCACCTCTTCAGTCCATCCATTGGCTTCAGAAATCATACAAAATTGAATCTTATACACCTCCCAGTTGTTGTTTCCGTCATACGTGTACAGTTTCACTGACACTGGTGAGGCAGGTACAGACTTGTTTTCATTCTTCGTTTCCTCGCAAGCTAGATGCTTCTTTTCAAGGTCTTTTACTCGCTGAGACATTTCTTCCATTCTTTCATCAAAACGCTCTTTAACATTTTCTATTTTTTCCTCTATTTTGTTGATTTTCTCTTCAAGAGTATTCATCAACTCTTCTTGGTTTTTTTTTCAAGGCATTGATGCCTTCCAACAGAGCCGTTATTTGATCATCCATCGCTCTCGTTATTGGCATAAAATCCCACTTCTGACACCAAACTGTTACGTAGATCCGAGGGTTCGGGGATTTTATGCAAAACAATCACAAAGAAAATAAACAGTTCTTTAAGAGCGATGCAAATTTATTATCAAAAATCCAATCCTTTAAATACAGGATTCAGCAGCGATATTCACAGAGTAAATATCCAAAGGTCTTCACACCTTCAACAGCAATCAAACTCAATAACAGTGTTTAAAAATACACGTAAGTAAAGATTATTCACAAGCACAGCCGAGCTAATCAAAACAATCCTCACTACTCGCTGGTTTAATCCAGACTCCTCGCCGTTCCGGCGAGCATCTCCTTTATAGGCACGATAGAAACTTCCAGAAATATAACAGCTCGTGTCATTGAATGTGACACTAATGGAGAGATCTACTACTTTCTAGAATATTCCCGAGGGTTCCGAACTCGCCAATGACGCCAAAATCGCCAACTTGGTCGCCAAAAATGATGCCAACTTGGCTCTACCGCCAAGATTTCGCCAAGTTCTCATTGGATCGCCATTATAACGTAAGGGTCGGCATTGCTTGTGAATGGTACAATTTTAACATGAAATAAACATAACACAGAGTAATATAAATGCATTAAACACTCAAATACAAATTATTTACACTATTTACACAAAATTCGTAACAATATTTATCTCTTAGTTGCAACATTAGAAAATTGTATTGTTGTAAAATTGGATTGTTTAAAATATAACTGAAAATTGATCTTCAAACTTGAAACTGGGCCTTGAAAACAATTCCTCAGACATCAGCTGTAGCTCAGAGAGTATTTTCTGCTGCAGGGTTATTCATAATAAAGCTAAGAACTAGGCTGAGTGATAAAAGCATATAGATTGCTTATATTTTCTTAAACCACTCTTCAAAAAGGAATAATTAGTGTTTTTTACATTTTTGTATTTTTATATATAGCTAAATGTATAAATGAGTACAAATTTTGGAATTCATATGTATCCTTACTTTCTATAATTATTATTGATAAATTTTAAGTTTATTAAGATTTTATTAAGTTTATTAAGTTTATTAAGATTTTATCAGTTAAAAATAACTTGTTTTTAAATTTTTCAAAATTTTGGATGCATACCCGGGAATGGAAATAACAGTGAAATCAGAAACCTTAGTTGGGAGTTAAATTTAAAAAATCATGATTAATCATTACTTTCTATTTGCTTTAGATTGAGTAATAGTAATTATTGTTCATAATTTAATTGCATTTAATTTTCCATTTACAATTAATTTATGGAATTATGTATTATGTGTGTTTTTAAAATAATATTTTATTTCAGTTCTACTCTTGAAATGACACAGATGGTACCAGGAAATCAAAGCCTTGTGCCTGATTTCAATATGGAAGCAAGCAAACCACCTGTAAGTCAATTTGTCCTTTCTATGTGTAATTTATCCTGTTAGTTTTGTTTGTCTGAAAAAGGAATTTTTTTTAATAATTAAAAATCATTTCAATGTAAATGCTGTTCTTTCCTTACAGGTTGATAATATGTTTAAAAATCTTGGATTGTCTTCTTTTGAAAATGCAAACAAAAGTATCAAAACTACTTCAAATGATGTCTTGAAAAATCAACAGCCGAGTGAAAAGTCTTTTATAAAAGTACATATCTATTTTACTTTATTATGATCATTTATCGTTAATTTTTTAACTTCACGCCAATTCTTATTCGCAAATATAGTGACAAAAATATCATCAAAATGTTAACCCATAAAGTTTTCATGTTAATCAGAAATCAAAATTAAAATTCATATAAGTAAAAAAAATTGCATTTGCATAGAAATTTGAAGCACACTGTAAAGCATTCTATATTTTTGCATGAGTGTACTAAAAATTGAATTATTTAAGGAGAGGAAAGAAAATCCTATAACTATACAATATTAGATTTAAGTAATTTTTTTTATAAATGATTGAACTCTAAAATACTGATCTTGAGTTCTTAAATTTGTTTAAATCATGTATATACTCTTTTTCTTTTTATGTAATTTAAATTAAAATATTCTTCTTAATTTTGTGTTTAACTGTTTCTTTTTTTATATTAGCCTTCTTCTATGTCTTTTGAAGAGAAGAAGTCTCTCGCCTGGAATCAGGAACAACAACGTAAGTGGAACTCCAGAGAACAAGGTGAACCTCTTATTCCCACCCGCGATCCCACAACTTCTCTCATCGAGTCCAATCTTCGAGGCCTTGGCTCTAATAAATCCTCAGACTCTTTCTCTTCTCTCAGCTTGACCACCAACACAAATTACATTCCAAATAATTGGTCACCAAGCTTTGGATCATCTCCTACTCTACCGCCACTTTCCTTGGGCTTTCAACAACCCCATTCCTTGGTTGGAGGCTACACATCCAGCCCTCCCCAGCAACCAATTAACTGCTCTTCAGGAAGTATGGATTTGCGCTCACTGGACAGTCTTCTGCCCAACATGGGTCCTAACAGAAATACTCCCACATTGGCCCAGCTGAGTGGTAATATCCACACATCTGTACCTCCACGGCCCCCAAGTAACTCAGCTAAGAATGAACTAGAAGACTTACTTGGATGAATTGTGTGCATTTGAAGACATTTTTATTTTCTGTAATATTGAAAGCTACTCTATGTAATAAAAATTTTAATTTAATGCTGTGCAATGAAGGAAATGAAGATTGTTTCTGAAAGTTTTTATTTACTCAAATTATTTTTTTAAAAAGAATATATTTTTATGTACTTTGTTAGACAAATATGTGAATGGCTTGTTTCAGAAATTTAAATCAGCTATTTTGCTTGTTATTTAATTTGAATGAGTTGTTTAAATTAGGAATACCTAATCTGTTTTAAAGCTTCTTTTTTCAGTTTATTTGCATTTTCATTTGTTCTCTATTCACATATTAATCAATTTTTTAAAGGGGGAAAACAAAAATTTTTAGCTTTAATTCTTGAAGTTTAAGAAAGATTGGTTTTATTTTATGAATTGTGTTATTGCTTTAAAATTTCAAAGGTTGTTTTTTTTTTTTCTAATTATGCTCTTTTAAGGATAAATTTATATTAAGGATTATATTTTATATTTAAAAGATTCTTTTAGGGTTGTATCAGTTTAGTACAGATTTTGTATTTAAACATTCCAGAAAGAATTTCTTGTAATAATTTTGGATTTTTTTTATATTAAAAAATTTGATATTGTTATTACATGTTAATATTTTTATTTAATAAATTTTGAATTATTTTTTGAACTCCATTTGATTCTAAATCAAATGGCATGTGCCTAAATAATGTACAGAAATATTTCTATATGTTTTTATTTCAAAACTTTGTCAGTAGCCTTTGCTGAGAGATTACAAAACCATTAATTCACACTTAAATAATATTTTCCACATAAATGGAAGCTTATTTGTTACTTTATCTCCTCTCGGTTAATCAATGTTTTTATTGTTCAATTAATAAAATTAAAATATGTACACATTTTTTCCCACTTTAAGGTAAGGTACTACTTAAAAGTCCTGTGGAGATTCATTATAATTTTTCAATGAAAAAAATCTTACTGTATCAAAATGTGTCTTTTAAAGTAAAGAGTATTTTTAGTATGAAATGTAAAAATATTGCCTTACTTGATTATAGAAACCCTTTTATTTGGAAGGCATTTTCTTTGAGGATATAACATAATATTAATTTCTTGTATTTTATTATCTAATTTGATATCAAACATTTGTCTGGTACTTAAGATTATTTGCTTTCTGGTTTTTAAAATTTTTTATAATTAATATTAAACGTTAACTGAATCATTGGGATAAAAACAAATAAGTTATCATTGAGAATTTGAATATTTTTTAGAATATGAATGTATAGTATAAAATTCAAATATGATTATTTTTATAAATCCAAAATTTTAAAGTGCACTGTTAAATACTATTATTGCAATCAATTTCTTAATTTTTTTTACATTATATTAAGTGTAAGGTATTTAAGCAAATGAAAATACCAGGGGAAAGTAATCTAATTTTGAAGAAAATTTTTGAAATTTAAGTCCAGTTATTAAAACTTGATTGGTAATGAATAACATTTTTTTATTTTATTTATTAAAGATGTCAAGAGTTAGTAAAGGTAATATTTACATTGATACTTACATTTATAAAAATATATTTACTATAAAATATATGTCATGTGTTTTGGAATTGTTTTTTGTATGTGTCAAAGCTACTGTGATAATAAATCTCCTTGTTAACTATACATTTTCATTTTATCTGTTGTAGATGTATTGATTAAAATTTGGAAATAGTTGATCATATAATTTCTGTAAATTTATAAATTTACTATGTACAGTTTGTTTCAACAAAGTCTGTCAATATTTTTCCACAGATAAAATGTTTCAGTGTTACAATTTTTTTTTAAATCATCAACTTTAAATAAATGAAAATATCGGAAACTTGAATATGTGTATTTACAGTTATTACTCTTTTTTTTCCCTCAGAGATTTTTGACACCTACTTTGAGTGTGGGGGGGGGGGCCTCACATTCAAGCAGAGGGACCAGACAGCATACATGACATAAATTTTTAGGTTAATATCAGGCTTTCCAGAAGCCATAGTGCCAGACTTAAGTCTGGCATTATGGCTGTATTTCCTCCATTCATATGGAGGAGAAATTGCTGAAAATTTTCTTATTTGTATTAAAAATTAAAATTAATTCTTAAATAAATAATGGAAAAGAAATATTCTCTGGTATTCATTCATCTAAGGAAACCTATTCAATGCAGAGCAATGTAAAGTTATTTTATTTAAATATATATGATGATGGCTGTTAAAAAGAAATAATGCTTGTGTTTGAAAGATTCTTTTTATCAAGAGTATTATTTCAACTGTCCCCTTCATAATATTTCCAAAATGATTATTCCTGTTTGTAAAGATTTACAAAATCCAATGTTTTTGCTAAAACATTCTGCCTTTTAAAGGAAAGTATTTCTTCCAGCTATTTCTTTGAATATAAGTATTCAACATCAAGAAGGAATATTTTTTTTTTTCAATACAATCTCTACTTAGTGTATTTGTTAAACTTTTTGGAATTTATGTTCTCTTATATATTTATTTTTAGGAATGTGGAAAAACATATTGAATAATTTTTAGTGTTATTTTATTACAACTATATTTATCAATAATTTGAAGAAAATGAACATATTTCATAAAAGTTTTAGTGTTAATCTTCAGTACACGTTTTTTTGTCACATTAATTAAACAGCCATCTCTTTCTCATCGATTTTTATTTCAAACTTTTAAAGTTGACCTTGAATTTATAAAGAAAGGACATTTTTCTTTAATTTCATGTGAAATTTATCTGCATACTTAAGTATTTTGAGCTTCCTGTTTGCAAAAGCATTGCTTGCTATTTAATATCCTAAAAGAGCCATTAAGAAAAATCCGGATGTCAAAATAAACATTCGATAAAAAGTATTATATTCGTGAAATATATCAAAATTAAGACATGCTGAAGCACTATTTCATAAGAGTATGGAGAAGCGAGTTCCACAACGACCTCATGATGATCGGGTTCTGTAGGGAAAAAGGAAGCCCGCTTTTTCATAATTTATGTTGAGGTGAATTTGTTAATATAAAAGTAAGCATTACTTTAAACATAGCGAAGTGTTAGCCATTAAAATTATTTAAGAATTGTATAAAATAACAAAGAAAACCACTTTATTAATATTTCATTATGTGAAAAGAATGGAAAAGCAACATAAAAAAAACCCCTACAGGCTTTGTTTTTTTAATAAAATGATAGTTAAGGTGCTGATCGAGAAAACTCACTGTGGTACAAGACTCACTTGATACAAGTACTTACTAATATACAGCATATTATATATACGTAGGGTATTTAATATTTTTGTTGTTTCAATATTTTGTTTCCCTTTAAATTTATCAACACTCCCTTATTTTTGCTATAATATTTATTATTTAAACATTGCAAGTTCACATATTATTTCCCCTTTTTGATATAATTACTTGATGAATTATACTAGAAAAAGAGATTTTATCACTGGAGAGTATATATATAATCAACTTTTGCTTTTTCTCGTTAGGTGAAAATAGTAACAACAAGTAATATAAAAAAAAATTTAAGTCAATTTCTACTTATATAGATCAACTGAGAAGTTTTTATTAAATAGTTACAATGTTTAAAATATGTATTTACTTGTGTGTAACAGAATCACAATATTAAGTGACAAAATAGAAAGCAATTTTCTTTTCAATTTTCCAATTTCCTTTGTGGTATTTTATGGTGTACTATTTTTTTTTGTTTACTATTTATTCATTAATTAAATTTAATTATTCCTACAAATGGTACAGTAAAGAAGAAATTACACTCTCGGAAATTAGGCCTTCCGAGGTGGGATTCGAACCCACGACTTTTGGATTATAAATCCATTGCGCTACAGGAACACAACGAACGATTTTCCTTTCTATATATGCTGTTGGACTATTATTTTTGTTTGCTACTATTTATTCATTTTTTAAATTTAATTACTGAATTAATATTTGAAAGAGCTGCATTAACATCAAGTTTAAATAAATGTATTTGAACTTGAATGGATGAATAAGAAGTATTTTATTAACCATTGAAAATTGAGCAAGATATACATAGAGTGAATTAATAGTAGAAATTGAAAAAACCGGTTTGCAAGCCTATTTAAAATTCAACATGGGAACACAGTCCTCATCAGAAGTGAGCCAATCGATTGGATTACTTGAGGATAGAATAAAGTAGGTGCTGGTAGTGAAAGGTTGATGGATGCATTCAAACAGATAGAGTTCATATTATATGACTTGTTGCGGCCCCATCTAGGATCCTTTAAAAGTAGACTCGTACAAGCAATAACCCGAATGTGCATGACTTACAATCGCAACAACCGAGGGCCGCCTTTTGACAGAATGAGAAATGGACGAATGTCATCTATCGTCCGAAATTCCTAGTTTTTCGGATTTCACCATTGAAATTATTCGAATTATGATCTTGTTAAGATTGAGGCCCAGTGTTGGTCCATGCCTTAAGACGTCCTTGGTTGCTAGTTATTACGACTGTGAACATTTAAAAATTTCGATTATTTGTATCGGCTCGTGCTGCATATTTTAAATACTTTTTCAGTTAATTTCTAAATAGTTGTTGTTGTTGTTACTGATGCCACCTGATCGGCAAAGGCCAGATCGAGGCCCTCGAAATTCATCATGGCAAAGAGCTAAGTGACGCCGGTCGTTAGCCGTAGCTTTGAGCACCATACAGGTGACAGTATGATTTAGCTCGTTTCCACTTTAATTTTGAGGGAGGACACCTGGAGGTGGTCAGGGGCCTCCCACCTCTCTTCCCCTTCCACCCACCACACGAGAGCTATTTATAGTACCCCCATGCCGTGAAGGCACTATACTTTTACAAACATCCATGCCTTCTCCGGGATTCGAACCCAGACCCTACGCACAGCGTCGCTCACCACTCTACCGGATGGCGACATTTCTAAACAGTAATGAAGGCAATATAGTAATATTTCCTATGTTTTTTTTAAGTGTGGATTCCAATTAAAAGAGGTTTATTTTTTTGTAGGAAAAAGCGTGCTTTTGCTTCAATGAAATCTACTAAGGTGTCTCATTTTCTGCCAAATATTCTTGGATTGCTTTTTGAATGAGTGGCTTCGCTCAGCATTAAATGTTATATAAATTCTGAAAGGCATCCTTGACTAGATCACTAAATTGCCCCCAATGAAAAAGAATTTAGTTTGTTTTTTTTTTTTTTTTTTTTTTTTTGCTCCAACGCAATGCTTTTCAAAAAATAGTAGAAACACAAAGATTAACCGTTTGCATTCCAGAGAGGAAAATATATTTTCTATCACTGGCGGCCCCAAGCTTGATGGATTTCAGTTCAACGTGCAATCAAAAATATCTTGAACCCATCATTTCCATGTATTTGAGTCGCGCTTCTGTATTTTTGCAGTCTACAAAATTTTAGCATGCGTTTTGTTGCACAAATTTTATTTCGAACAACTGTTCAACTTAAACAAGTTCGTTTTTAGTTCACAGCAGTGCTTAGCTACTCTCGGATACATCTTATACTGATGGAGAAACAATCCCAAGAAAAAATGATTGTTGACTAATGAAATTTTAACTATACATATATGCTTAGTTGATTCAAGTTTCCAAGATCACAGATGAATGTAAGCACTAGAAGAGTCGTTTCAAATGTGAAATAATGCTACATCAAAAACCGGTGTAACCGCCACATTTCAAATGCAAACGTACATACAATGTGTACCGGATGTAGGATGGAATTGCATGCCTGTTGTTCTTGGTCGGTTGTTTAATTCTGGTTGTGGATGATGCTGCCATTGCCATTCAGTGATGTCCTATTCGGACTCAATTAGAGAAAGATCTGGTGATCTAGCAGGCTAAGGTAACACGTTGATATTCTATAGAGCTATAAGGTCCACGTTATCCTTTTGGGAAGACACCCCTTGAATGATGTTTACAAATGTCAGTTTGAATCACCAGACTGAGAACACGTTCGCAGTCAGGATGTGTGAATTAACCTCGAGAATGCTCCTATAATCAAAGAAAATTGTTCGCTTCTAGCCATAACTCTAGGCGCAGGCCCACTATGTCTGACTGGTAGCTATTTCTCAAAACGATTGATTTGTTACAGTTCGCTGAATTACTCTATTGCCAAAAAAAAACCTGTAATTTTTACTGTAGATACACTTACGATGTTCTCCAGCCATGTGGTGAATACGGCGGTCTTCTCTGTCATTGGTGACTCGTGCGTGGCTAGACAACAGACTTTCCCGGGACCATGCAGAGTGGCTACATTCCTACCAAGTCTTTCTGTAATATCGGGAAAAGCAAATCTACCCTTTTTTTTTAGTTCTATCATACTACCTAGTTCAAATTCAACAAGCTGTTGATAAAGGCTTTTTCATCTTCTGGACCAACGTCAACTAGCTACATCATATCTCAGTGACTTTTTACAGAGCGTATTTAAAGAACATGCGGCGGTATTCACCAAAGACCCATTTCCCGTCGGGAACGAATGACGTTTCAACGGTCATGTAGTTTCTCGTGGGAAAGATCCCAGGGTGGACATCCCGGTGCTGATGTCCTAAGGGAAGTCAACCTCTGACCTCCCTTGATCTAGCCGACAGTAAGATACCGACGAAGTTCCCACACCAGCCGCCGGTTTCAAAGTACACGGCGCGAAGGGGATTTGGACCAATAGAAGAATGGTTCCACCAAATACGTCCAAACAGAAGTGACTACACATCACGTGTCACTTTCGTGGGTGGGACGTATTTCACCTAAAAAGAGATCCTGGAATAGCGAGAACAAACAGAGAGCGACACCAACGCAGAGACATGATCTAACTCCAACAGTCTCTCCAATTCCAATAGCTTCATCAGCATCTGCGCCCCGTCACTTCCAATAGCCTCACCAGCATCTGTTCCACCGGCACTTTTTCAGCTCGTTTCAACGCCGCCTTCAACATTCATGTTTTATTACTGCCTGTAGCAGAACATTATCGTCCCGGCAATACCGCTGCGGCATTGGTGACCCGCAGATAAAGAACATTTCTTCAAAACGAAGGATAAAACGCTGGTCAGCACAGATTGATTGTGCCATTTCAAATATAATCACTAAAACGCCGCAGTGTTGAAAGCAGAAGGAATTGTGAAAAGAGCCGTTCCCCTCCGCAGAAGAAAATTTTGAAAGGAGCCTTCCCTCTCAATTACAGAATCCCCACGGTGCAGTGACAGACAATTTTCAATCCTACTGGAATGACCATCGGCTACTCTACAGTTGGAAAACGCCATAAAAGACTCAGCTGCCTAATTAATCGGACGAGTTAACCCAGCGGCCACATCTTCAACCACAAGGTACTGTAAACCTCCTTTTCAACTGATTTGATCTTATGTACGGATATTCATTCCGTTGACGTGTCACTGTATTACCCCGTTTGTCCGTTTTTCGCCTAAGGGTAGAAAACGAAATTCGCTCTTTTGTAGTTGTTCTGTGTATTTACTAGGGGTGTTTTTTTTTTTTTTTTTCTTCTTTTCTGTTTATTTATTTTTTTTTTTCCCCGCGGAGAAAATGACCGAGTCAGGGGAAGACGTTTTGTATATAAACAGAATAGCGGTTAAAATTCCACCGGTGTGGAAAACAAGCATACCTTTTTGGCTAAAACAATGCGAGACCGCGTTTAGCTTAGCCAGAATCACCAATGACGAAATGAAATTTTCTCATTTAATTGCAAATATTGATTCGGAGACGCTAGAGCATGTATCAGACATAATTTTAAACCTTCCGGTAACTGATAAATATGTAACTCTTAAAAACAGATTAATTTCTGAGTTTCAGGATACCGAAACACAAGAAATAAAAAACTACTGTCTGATTTACAGCTAGGTGACAAGAAACCAAGTTTCATACTTAGACAAATGCGCGAACTTTCACTGAACAAAATTAGTGAAGATTTTTTAAAAAATCTTTGGATGCAACGATTACCGGTTAACGTACAAGCTATTTTATCGGCTTCAACTGACAGCCTTTCACAATTAGCACACATCGCGGACAAGGTATGCCAAATAACCGACAGTTCACAACCTGTTGTGTATTCCGCCTCACATAGCGAAAATTCGAACACGGATGTGTTTTCAATAGTTTCTTCTCTAGCGCAGAAAATTGAAGCTCTTACTACGCAAGTTATTCGCACAAATAGAGAAGGAACAGGCAAAATGTTACAAATTCCCGTAAACGCTCGCGCAGCCGTACCTTTAACAATGACAATCGGAATCCTGCCTATTGTCTCTATCACAATCAGTTCAGGGAGAAAGCCCATAAATGTATTGCACCATGTGCGTTTAATTCAAAAAACTAGAATTTGCCGCTACATCAAATCAAATTGCTGGAAGTTGTGTAGCGGCTAAAACATCAAATCGGTTACACTTGTACGATGCAATATGAAACCAATATGAAATTTCTAGTTCATACGGGTAGCGATGTTTCCTGCATTCCCCCACTTAAATATAAAAACATAGCACCAAACCATTCTTTTGAACTTTTCGCTGTGCAAATAATACTAAAATAAAAACTTTCGGTATTAAAACTATTAATTTAAGTTTTGGGCTTAGGCGAAATTTAAAATGGGATTTCATAGTCACTGATGTTTCCATTCCTATAGTAGGAGCTGATTTCTTTGCACATTTTGGCTTAATTGTGGACTTAAAACAACGTAAACTAATTGATACGTTCATAAATCTTAGTAGCATAGGCAATTTAGAACGAAATCACCAATTACACATTAAAACTGTTTCCGAAGATTCTATTTACATCGACATCCTAAAACAATTCCCTGATTTAACCAATCCCTCTATTCATAACAAAATTGTGAAACATGACACAGTGCATGTAATTGAAGCTAAAGGCCAACCCGTCCACGCTAAAGCTAGGAAACTTCGCCCGGAAGTTTACGAGGAAACTAAAAAAGAATTCGAATACATCATGGAACAGGGAATTTGTCGTCCTTCGAAAAGCAATTGGTCTTCTCCTTCCACATGTTGTAAACAAAATGCCTAACGGAATATGACCAGTGGGTGATTACAGAGCACTTAATGCAGCCACAATCATAGATGCGTATCCGATACCCCATATTCAAGATTTCGGTCAACTACTTTTTAACAAAACAATTTTCTCAAAATTAGACATTGCTCGGGCATATCACCACATTCCAATTCATGAAGATGATATACCTGTAATGATTTCACTCAGCTCTTGGTTAACTATTTATTCCAATAGGAAAATTATCAAAAAAATAAAATGGTATATTCTATTACAATTCAATATGAAAAGGGTCCGTAACAATTTCGAGTCTCTTTCGCACTCTCTTCCGTTCCTTGATTTTCCAAGCCAGGAGACCGCTGTACTTCGCAGGCTCGTTATCGCTCTTCCTATCGCTCAAGGGACGTCCGAATCGCTCCCTTCAAAAATCCAGTCTTTTTTTCTTGTCCGGACTCTCTCACCCTTTTTATATCATCTCTTTCTCCTAGTCATCCACCGCTCATCTCTTTGTCGGCCTCAGTCCCCCTGGTTCTGCTGCCGCCTTCCAGTCTCGGCTCCCTTGATGTCTTACCCCTCTGCCGCACCAAATCGGTCTCGTTTCCGCTAGTCCCAAAGAGGCGCCGAGGCTGGGTGCACGTTTGTATGTTCTCAGACGCGACGTCGTCACCGAGTGGTGGGAAAATGAATACACAATGATAAGGCGCCTCTTTTTGACAGTCCGGTCAGCTGGGAAAAAAGGTGCCGAAACTCGACCACCCAGTTACGAAATTCCTTCCCAGCAATTAGGGAAATGCCTGGAATTTTCGCAACTTCTGTCGGCAAGGAGCAAGGGATCTGTTGGAAAATAGGGGGGAAGAAATATGCTTCGTCACATACCCAAAACAGTGATAATCACCCCATTTGATTTATTTGAATTTCCGTACTTAAATTTTGGTTTAAAGAATGCGGCTCAGACATTTCAACGATTTAAGCATGAAATTTTAAGAGGTCTTGATTTTTGTTACACCTATTTAAATGACATTTTAATTTTCTCAGAAAACGAAAGTTTACATAAGCAACATGTAACTAAAGTACTTCAAAAACTTAGCAGTTATGGACTTAAACTCAGCGCTTCGAAATGTGTGTTTGGTGTCCCGGAGATAGAATTTTTAGGCCATCTCATTACCCAAAACGGGACAAAACCTCTCCCTAATAAGGTAGAAACAATTATCAATTTTAAAAAACCGGAAACTGTTAAGGGATTGCGGTAGTTTTTAGGAATGTTAAATTTCTATCATAGATTTATACCGCATGCAGCGCAAATACCAGCTCTACTTAGTGAATTTTAAAAAGGTTCCAAGAAAAACGATAAAAGTAAAATTTCCTGGTCAGATCAAACCATTGCAGCTTTCGAGAAATCGAAACAAGAGCTAGCAAACATTGCAATGTTAACACATCCTAAGCCAAATGTATCCCTTATACTGCAAGTAGACGCATCGGATTACGCAATAGGTCACAGGCAAATCAAAACACAGCAGCAGGACTCGAACCCTTAGGTTTCTATTCTAGGAAACTTAATGCTGCCAAAACTAAATATAGTGCTTACGACAGGGAGCTATTGGCAGTCTATGCAGCTACTTCAGGTTTATGCTTGAAGGACATAATTGTACAATCTTTACGTACCATAAGCCATTAACATTTGCTTTTAAGCAAAAGCTAGACAAATGCTCTCCGAGACAAAATCGGCAACTCAGTTCACAACAGACTTAAATACATAAAAGGCACTGAATATGGATACATTGTCGCGCATTAATGAAATTACAATGCCAGGTCCAATCGATTATAACGAAATCGCATCAGCTCAATTAGATGATAACGAATTAATTAACTTATTAAATTCAGATAATTTCTTGCAATTAAAAAAGCTTAAAATTCCTAATTCTGACTTAGAACTATATTGCGATATGTTGACTGATACTGTACGTCCCTATGTACCCCAAAAGTTTAGGAAACTTTGTTTTGATAGCGTTCACAATTTAGCTCACCCTGCAATTAGAACCACGTCTAAATTAGTTCGTAATCGTTTTGTGTGGCCTAGCATTAACAAAGATTGTACAGTTTGGGCTCGACAATGCATATCTTGTCAACTCTCTAAAGTGCACAGACATACGGTTGCACCACTTCAGAAATTCAGTGACACGTCTACAAGGTTTGACCATGTGCATATAGTCGGTCCGCTTCCACCTTCGCAAGGATCTACGTTCTGCTTGACCGCAATTGATCGCTTCACCAGATAGGCAGAAGCTACACCTATTCCTGACATTAAAGCAACGACAGTAGCGGACGCTTTTTACTCAACCTGGATTGCTCGTTTTGGTATTCCTACTACAATCACTACCGATCAAGGACGCCAATTCGAATCCTCCCTATTTCTAGCTCTTGCTAGACTACTGGGGGTATAGCAAATACGCACCACTGCGTACCACCCTCAAAACAACGGGCTAATCGAAGAGTTTCACCGCCCACTAAAGGCAGCAATCTTGTGCCATGCAACTGTAAAATGGACAGAAATTCTTCCAACTATTCTTCTAGGTTTTCGAGCAGCACTTAAAGAAAACTTGGGCTGCACATCAGCGGAATTAGTGTATGGCAAAACTCTCCGATTACCAGGTGAATTTTTCATTGCAACTAAAGCGGCAAGCGATCCAGTTCAATTCGTTGAACGACTGCGAACTTACTTGCAGCATCTACAACCCAAACCCACACGTTCGTGGGGTAAACAAACTATTTTTGTGCACAGCGAACTACTCAAGTGTACACACGTGTTTGTGAGACGAGATTCAGTCCGTCGACCACTTCAAGCGCCTTAGGATGGCCCGTATCCTGTTATCAAATGCAGTGATAAGTTTTACAAGGTGAATATTTACGGCAAGCCTACATCGATCTCAATTGATAGGCTGAAACCTGCGTTTACGCATAATGGGGACGATACTCTTAACATAGAAATGAGTGATGCAGAGACCAAGCCAAACCTTCGGAAAACTCGTTCTGGTCGTCGTGCTCACTTCCCTGATTATTTCGTATCATCACGATGACACTGGAGGGAGAGTATGCGGTGGTATTCCCCAAAGACCCATTTCCCGTCGGGAGCGAGTGACGTTTCAACGGTCATGTAGTTTCTCGTGGGAAAGATCCCAGGGTGGACATCCCGGTGCTGATGTCTTAAGGGAAGTCAACCTCTGACCTCCCTTGATCTAGCCGACAGCAAGATGCCGGCGAAGTTCCCACGCCAGCCGCCGGTTTCAAAGTACATCGCGCGAAGGGGATTTGGACCAATAGAAGAATGGTTCCATCAAATACGTCCAAACAGAAGTGACTACACGTCACGTGTCACTTTCGTGGGTGGGACGTATTTCACCTAAAAAGAGACCCTGGAATAGCAAGAACAAACAGAGAGCGACACTAACGCAGAGGCATGATCTAACTCTAACAGTCTCTACAATTCCAATAGCTTCACCAGCATCTGCACCCCGGAACTTCTAATAGTCTTACCAGAATCTGTTCCACCAGCACTTTTGCAGCACGTTTCAACGCCGTCTTCAACATTCATGTTTTATTACTGCCTGTAGTAGAACATTATCTTTCCGGCAATACTACCGCGCCAAACACTTGATTCGCATGCTCCAAGTGACACTACCAGAACTACACTTTTCTCCCTCTAAATGAAACTCATCTTTCAGATGTATAAACATGCCTACCAAATTTCGCTGTACAGTACAGCTTGTTGATAGGATTTTTATTTCCATCAGTGTATTTTGCTAATGAAGATAAAAGAAACGAAAGAAGAAGTTATGTGAAAAAAGATATGGAGTTGAGCTTAAGCCTTCACGAAGAGAGGTCGTTTTTCTCGAGCTTTTCGGCATCGGAAATTCTGCTTTTCTTCTTGCCGCAGCCTTCACTGACCTCTTCGCCGTGCATCAACTGGCGAGTAGGCTTGTTCTTTTGTAAGCATTTGGATTCGAGCGGAACACATATTTTCTACACTGCCTTGCCCCATCTGATTACGACCTGGAATGGACTCACGGACATTCTTTTGATTATGGAAAATAAACCTTTATCAGAGGAAGCTACCACTTCCAATGACCAAGTACAAAATACCAAATCACCTCCCGTGCCTTCTAGTGAACGGCCGACCGAGGAATTTATCACTGACAATGCTGTGGCAATATCTGAGCGGCTTATACAGCCAGCGCTCGCAAGATTTCCACCATTCCATCCACCCGAGACGAGTACAGCCACTTCCAAGGCAAACTCGAAAGCATTTACAACAAACTTATTACCGTAAGAGACTCTCTAAATGTCCCTTTTTAGTATCCGCCAAACCAGGTGGCCCTAGACAAAATAGTTGCTAGGGTAACTTCAAAGCGAAAGAAAAAAGCTGCTCCTACCGAAAATAATACTTCGGACAATACAGGGCCATTTTTAACCTTCTCGGCACCCTAGGCACTTCAAATTGTTGCGCTCCCTCCCCCTATTTCCAGAGCACCCCCTTCCACCTCCTTCAGCTCTTACCTTACCAGTTTTGGTTCGGGAGGGATTTTCCCTCAACCCTCTTACTCTTTTCCTTTTCTTTGTCTTTTTAATGGGGATGTTGTGAAAATAGCCCTGCTTTGAATGGCACTGGGGTGGAGTGACGTCACGCCCTATGATGTAATGCCCTTTTTCGGGCACTCCGAACTTAGCAGGCAGAGAGTGAGGTCATTGCTCTACTGCCTTACAGTGTAAATAAAGCATTTTTAACGGACCTCTCTGGAACTCACAGCACCCAGCATCGGGTAGATGCAGTCCACACACTTTTGAATTCGAACTTGAATATATGTTACACTCAACCGTAACATTTTGGCGTCCGTGACAGGACGGGTGCTTTGGAGAAGAACTGAACTTTTAAATTTATTAGAATTTACCTGAATTAGAAATGGCTCTGAGTGATCTGAAAGCGAAGAGGAAAGGCCTTAAGCAAGCCTTCACCCTTAATTTTAAAAAACTTGAAAGTGAATTGAACAAAGAAATTGCGGATAGAAAGGATCTCTCCGTATTAAGAATTCAAATAGCTGATAAGTTCCAGAGATTGGACAACTGCCAATTACTACTATCGGAGGAATTACTGAAAGAGGAAAACGGTGAACAGTTATTTTCTGAAGATTTCGAAGAAGCTGAAACGTATCGAGACAGATATCTGGAAAACTGTTTTAAAATTGAGAATAGATTACAAGAAAATGCTGGGCCGAGTGAAGCTGAAAAAAGGAAATTCAAATTACCGAAGATAGAATTGAAAAAATTTAATGGTGAACCAAAAGAATTCCTTGCCTTTTGGAGCCAGTTATAGAAAATCCATGATGAGAGTTCAATTGCGGAGGAAGGCAAGATGCAGTATTTACTACAATCTGTTGAACCTCACTCTAAAGCTGAAAGATTGGTCCTTAGTTTTCCGGTGACTGCAGCTAACTATTTGAAAGCCATAGAGCAGATGAAAGAGCGGTTTTGGACGCTACGATTTGCTGGTTCAAACTTATGTGAGAGACCCTCTAGGACTTGTAATAAAAAATGCAGTAAAAGGACGGTTCAAGACAGACTTGACATACTGTATGATGAATTAGAAGGAAAATTACATGCTTTAGAGAGCTTGGGAAGAACCCAAGAGAAGTATGGAGATTTCCTGATTCCGTTAGTCGAAAGCTGCCTTCCCGAAGAAACACAACTAGCCTGGGAAAGAAACCGAAACCATAAATCGACACAGAACACTCGCTCATTAGAACAATTGATGAATTTTCTTCGCAAAAAGGTGTAAGGAGAGGAGATGGTGCAACTCGTCCAAACTGGATTTGGACCTCAACATAATTTTCGAAAGAACAATGCTCCCGTTGAATGTGTAATACAGAGTGAGCTAGCAACCGCCTCGGCCTTGGTAAGCCTGGATTCAGGTAAGCAACCGCTTTGTATTTTTTGTGATAAGAAACATCCGAGTGAAAAATGCTTTGCTGCGAAAATAAATGTCCTTAAAGGATAAACAAAGAATATTGTTAAAAAAGGTGCATGTTTTACTTGATTGAAAAGGGCTGAACATTTAAGTAAATTTTGTCATTTAAAAAATAATATAAATTGTACTCAATGTAATAATTCTCATTTTGAAATAATGTGTTCTAAATTAGAAAAGGAAAATGTTAGATCCGAGAATTCCCTCTTAGTCCAGTCATATTAGTCAAAAATAAGGGTCAACTGCGGAATGAGAGATAATAAGCTGAAAATTGTGGTATAGACCTTTGTGACGTCTTCGATTGGGGTAAACCCTACCCCTCTTTTCACCCTTAAGTTTTATGGCTCCGAACAGTTGTTAAGTGACAAGTGCACGTGGCCATGGAGTCATTGTTTATTGTCCGACCTCGGGCAAACGCTGACACCCAGTCTGGCAGTCAGAATGACCAAAGAGAGCCGGGATCCTATTGACAGTAGACGAAGCCTGTCTGAAAAGAACGAGGTCGCAATCGGGGGTCGAGAGAGAATGAGTTTATGGAACCAATTTGGGACAATGCATTGTCCAGGTGTTTCATGAGACTGCTGGCGCCTTTACATTCCAGACTGACCGGGAGTGCATTTGTGTGTGCCGCACAAATAGGACCCGACTGTGGCCCGGGGACGAAAGGAGACTTTTGTGGCCTGCCAATGAGAAGAGACGAGAGGCGTGTTGGGGACCCACCCTGGTGTTTAAAAGGAGACAGGGAGGAGAGCCCTGGATGGAGAAAACTTGAGAGGAAAAAGGGATTGGAGAGGAACGAGAGGGGAGACGATGAACGTCGATGGCGTTGAGAGTTGAGCGAGTGCCTTTCGGGAAAAAAGATAGGAATTCCCGTGACTTAGACTGACTGCACCGGCTTGGCATATAACTGGGACTTTATTACTTCATATATAGTAACCTGTGAAGCAAATAAATAATACTTTTAATTTAAAACCAGGCTATGACAAATGTTTGTTATCTACTCACGACGTTACACTGTGAAGTGAGAATAACTATAAAATATTAATTTTATCAGTTGTGCAAAAGATTTTTGATCCCATTGGCTTGTTAACACCGATAACATTGCTTCCTAAACTACTGTTGCAGAATTTATGGAAATTGAAAATTTCTTGGGACCATGAATTACCTCCCAATTTTAAAAAAGAATTTTTAGCATGGTTTAAAGATACTTCTGTTTTGAAAAATGTTAATATTCCTCTTCATCTTAAAGTGAATATTTCTTCTGAATTACATGTTTTTGTGGATACGGCCTGGGGAACATATACTGCATGCGTCTTTGTTCAATTAATAATTGATTCTAAGGTAAATATAGTAATCGCTAGAGCAAAGTCTACACTGCGAAAAACCGGTTATCAGAACTGAGCACAAAATACTCACTTTTGAATACGTCACATACTCAAAATAGCTCCGATGCAACCATACTCAAATTTGAGAATAGCCCATTCTCATCTTTGGCAACGACTACGTACTCAAAATTGTAAACATCACATACTCATTTTTGAAACTGTTACTGGATCAAATTTGAGAATATAATAGCTAAGTGAATGAGTAATGCACTCATTTATGAGTATTTATGGGTCAAATATGAGTTTGTATGTTATTTATTTTAGATACTGTTGTATCCAATACTAATTTTTAACATAAAAATATACATCAAATCAAATTTAAAGGGATCTAAATACGTGATACTTAAGTTGTAAATTTCATTTTTTCCATCTTATACGTTATTTAATTTACATTTTATGAAGTTTTTACCACTTAACTTCGAAAATCTAAATTCTTTTTGCATTTATTGTGTTACAAAAAGTTTACTTGCGTATCATCGCAAAAGTGCCAACGTTCAAGATAATTCGCCATGTCTCGTACGCGCGGAATTAACAACCATGTACTTCGTTTTATATAATGTCGCGCCAATATTTTTGAGGCGATACGCAAGTTCCAACAAAAATATAATTTTTCGTTTTAAAAATGTAACTACTATGTGATCTTAAACTATATTATTTTTGAACTTATACCTCAAATTTAAATCTTTGAAAAACACAAAAATTGATTCCATGCAATAGTTGAACAAATGTGTAAGTAATTTGGCTCATTAAAAGTTATATTTATATTTCTAGAAGCAATATATTGTCTCTTTAAAATCCTATACAAACAGAAAATTAGCTTTTATTTAAAATCAGTCTCAATAAGTATCTTGGAAACATTACGATGAATAACAGACTTTTCATATTAAAAATTTCTAAACACAAAATAAGAAATGAATAGTTTCTTTACATATTGTGTAACATGAAAAGAAAAAAAACTTCTAAGACTTAGAAACCCAACTAAAATAAGTCTCATTAGGCCTCCCAGGTGAGTAAGTATTTTTTGTATCAATTGTTTTGTTTAAATCAATACACATACACAACCTCTGCTCTCAACACTCATCAACCGAGCTACTGGGACCCCCTTTTAATCCATCCAGATGGAAATAAAAATGCATTGTAATATATGTTACAAATCAAGCTCACTTTTATATTAACTGATTTTATACTCTCTATCACCAAAGAAAACAAATATTGTAGTTTTTAAGTTAATGTGTTTTTTTTTAAATCACAAAAATTAAAATATTTAAAAAGTTTAGTTCTTAGAAGAATGTAAAAACAATTAAAACAGATTTTTACATTCACAAAACATTTAAAATGCACAAATTTTTAACCAACTGGAAAGAGTTTTTAGAGAAGTTTTCAGCATCCATTTAGAAGAAAAAATATCATCTAAGGACCAGTGGAACCGTAATCTAGCCATTTTACTAGTGTACAGCATTTTTTTTAAATTATTCACTGTAAACAAGAAAAATAAAACAAATCATATCTTTGAAATATTTATTCTGGAAATTGTACACATACATATCAGACATTGAAAAAAACAACAACCAGGATATAAGTGTGATTTTTAAAACAACATGCCTTTTCATCCATAAGTTATTTTTTATTTTGAATTTTTTTTATAAATACTATCTCTCTATATATAATCCATATTATAGTCAATTCCATTCTTATTTGTATAGCATAGCTTAGCTTATGTTTTAATGTAATATATATCAAATTATCATCTTAAATATAGAAAGTTCTAATGCCTAAAGGAACATATAATTAAACAGACTTTTTTTATTTTTATCAAATCAATAGCATATCTTACTAAATATAAGTGAAAATGTCTTTCAAACAGTGTTTCAAATAAATTACATATTAGGATACATGAGTCATCTAAATTATATACTGAAAAATTTATAGATAGCTGGTTCTGAGAGGAATCTTAAAAGTTTCCTCGTTAGAGTAAAATCTCCGTAAATGTTGTTCATAATTATATAGTATTCTAATTGACAATTTACAAAATTTAGCATAACAAATTTAGTACCATGCTCCCCCCATATGACTGTTTTGAATATGACGACAAAGACTGCAATGGGAATCAAATGGTCTTTGGCAGAAAGTGTAAAATGTATGAAATTTGTAAATTATTTTTTATCTATAAAAAAAAAATCAGAACTATGTGCAAAATTTAAAATAAATTATCAATTGTAATATTAAAAATGAAGATTTAGCTTACAAGTAGAAATGAAACTAATGCAAATTAAAAATAAAGCATTTATAATTCAGAAACAAGATAAAAGGTTTTAAAAAATACAATTTTTTAACTAGTAAACATGAAGGCATGTCTTGCTGAGTAAGAGAGTATTAACGTAGCACTGTTCAGCTACACAAGGGCTTTTGGCGACAGACCTTGTAATCTTCAACCATGGTAAAGTGATGAGGACGACACCTGTGCTGGCACCCCTCCTCTCCTAACTACCACACCAGCAAGAGGACGTTTGAGCTCTCGACAGATTCGAACTCATGACATACCAGCCACGAGTGTGTTATCTTGCCAACTAAGCTACCATGGCCACCATGACTTGCTGAAGTTAACGTTTATAAAAACTACTGTTCAAAAAATAACCCTTCGTTGAAACAATATTAGGGAGCTAATTTGTTATCATTTCTTTACGCACAAAACGTTTTTTAGGCCCGGTTTTGAAATCACTGCAAATAAGATTTTGGAATCTAGTAGTTTTCAATCCAAGAAGGTGATCTCACACTAAGAACTCAACATGTAAGTAATTTAAAAGAATAGCCTATATTCCTGACAAAAGAGGAATTACATTAAGTTTAAAAAAAGCAAAAATGTAAGTGCTATTATTGTAGAAAAATATGAGTACCAGGATTTAAAGAAATAGAACACAAGGTATTTAGAAATGTTGGGAAAAGAAACAGAAGAAAAATGGAAAAATAATAACTGCTAAAAACTAAAAAAATTTTAAACCAAAAAAAGAAATCAATATCAGGATGTGAAAAGATTAATGGTGAAATATTATAAATCTGATTCTTTAAATGTTTTTTTTTTATATTTGTGGGATTTGAATATATTGAACATAATTTGAATAATTTTCAATAAATACAAAAATTTCAAGTTTTATTTGTGAATTTTGACCAAGGAACATTTAAAAATGCATTAATTAAAAATAAAGTTGAAGTAAAATTACAATTTGCTGCCAGTGAAAAAGAATTATTTCTGATAGATTTACTATCGTGGCCATGCAAATTTACATTGTAAACATCTGCAATAAAACATACAGCTGTCAAATTATTTAACCTGCCTGTAAGCTATTTTCATTTTGCTGCCATGCATATCACATTTGAAAATGGCCAAAATAAGCAAAATCTCAATCTAGAAGAAGAATTTTCTTTTGAAAAAAAAAGATTAGAAAACAAAGTGAAAATTTAGTAATCCTTTTTGTCCATAAAAATTGAAAGCGGAGCCCTAATGTTCTTTTAATAAAAGATTTAGTAAACACCAATAATATTTGAAATGTCCATTTATGAATAAATGACAGAAAACTAAAACTGCAATCCAGAAAACGGGAAGCATGGAAATGTTTGTTTGTGAAAAAAATCTACTTAAAATTGTATGAAATTAATAAGGATACTGCCATAAATATAAATCAGTAAAAAATTCATTTTAATATACTATAATAAAATAAGATTATAAAAGAGAATAAAATTAAAAAATATAATAAAAGAAAAAAACAATGGATGGCAACCACAAAATCAAATTTAAAGGTATTGGTAACCATATTGTAATGTTATCGCCTAACTTGACAATTGTCAACAACAACACTTGGTATGTAGTGTACCGATATATCAAATTAGAACATTAATTTCAATACTCAAAAACAAGCTGTCTCCTTTCCCTTCCAACCTGTAATGTAAAAAAAAAAAGTCTTTTAAGGATACTTTCTACTACCTATCTTGTTTTTCTGCTTTTGTAATTCCGAAGAAACTTGATATTAATAGCGGACAAGTATAATTGAATATGAATAAATATTATGATAATTTTCTGAGATACAAGTCTTTCACTTTTTTCCCCACTGAAACAATCAAGGGCCAGCTTTACAAATTAGTTTTCAACATCCCATTATCTAAAAGAAACTTTTTTCA
>BMAV01024041.1:0-11964 GCA_019973955.1 Trichonephila inaurata madagascariensis | reverse complement strand
TAAGGAAATTGAATTCAATATGAAAAAACCTTTCTTATTCCCTGTAGAGGGTTTTTTTGGTTTTCCCTAATAAAGACAGATGTCACATAAAACTTGAATAATTTTTTGTAATTTACAAACGATCTTTACCTACTCCCTTGTACTCCAAATTTCCCTTCCCTTTCCCCTCAGTGGCAGACAGCCCAAGGGGGGCCCTTTTTGACTTCTCAAGAAGCCTTTTCCAGGCCAGCCTTTCCTGCTATTGTGTATCCAAATTACACGAATCAATTACAAAAACGATTCTCCGCTGACAGACATTCTATTTAAAAAAGATTTATGTCCCCCATCCCGGTCTATTAAGTCATCTTCTTATCACTTCCATACACGAATCCATCACGCGGAAGAAAGCTCCATGAAAACCGAAACCCTTTCAGTCCATTGTTGCGGTCAGTAAATGATTCCGGACAATGGGCAGTGTCATTCTCTTCCAGTCACCCTCATAACTGTTTCACCAGCACCCTATTTGTTCAAACCTGTCTCTTCCTTGGGATGTGAGGTGATACACTCGTGCGGGGATCTTCCTGCGGGGGGGGAGCGTTATTTCATGGGTAAGCGACATAGGGCTCTTCTGGCATGAATGAATGAATGAAAAGGAGAGAGGAAAAATGGCTTGCAAAATACAAAAAAAAAAAAAAGGTTGTTTTATACTTTTCCACCTCCCCTTCTTTGCCTATTCAGTAGAGCACAAAACTCTCCCCCTCCCCCGGGGTTTGGTCTTCCACCCCAGGCCCGTGCCACATCTGAGAGGTTGCACTTGAGAGGGCGCCCTTTTGGTAATCTGCTTTTTGGGAGGATTGGGAAGATAAAAACGCAAAATAAGTGAAAATTAGTAACAGCTGGCCTCTTTACATGTAATTGGATTTTTATGTTTTGAATTTATTTCCGAAATAGTTTGTTTATTGCTGTGATATTATTGTCACGTAGAAAGAAAGATAGATACGTATTGATTTATCCCAAGCAGTGGCGCCCACAAGGGGGGTCCTGGGATTCCCCAAAAGCCCTTGATTTTTTAAGATTGTTTTAATTCTAAGTATAGGCCTTCATTAAATATTTGTTATTAATGATTAATTTTATTAATTAATGTGTTACTGTGTTTATTAGGAATCGACAAAAATAGCATGATACAAGAATGGTGAACTTTCAACACACAGGAATTTTTGCACACAGGAATTTTTCAAGGGGGTCCGGGGCTGAAAGTTCACCTTCTTGTATCATGCTCCTTTTGATTTTGTCGATTTTCGAACAAACAAAGTAAAAAACTAATTATTGAATAAATAATTAGCATTAATTAATAAAATTAATCATTAATAACAAATATTTAATTAAATTTACGTACTATATACTTATAGGAATTATAATCAATCGGAAAAATAAGGGCTTTGGGGAGGGTCCGGACCCCTGTGACCCCCCTATAGGTGCCACTCTGCCTTAGTTATTATTAACAATAACCAACTTTATTGAAAACACGGTTAAGAGTTGAAGTTTTAAAAATTTTTTCAAATATTAAGCGTGAAATAATTAAAATTATTAGTGGTTCAATAGTTAACACTTTGGTTGAAAAAGTAATCGAACGGAAACGTGTGTTAGGTTTTGGCGAGTTGATTGTCCCTCTGCTGTGGATTCAATTTGTATGCTTATGTTTATCGATCGACCGCTATAGGCTCCATACGGGAAAGGGAGTTTTGTCTAGAAGGGAGCAGGAAAGTGGAGAAAGTCTTTAACCCGCGTTCAGATTGCGCAATAGTACTCGGAACTACTGGAAGCAACTTCCAATTCAAAGAACGCAAAGGGGTGATAAGAGAATAAATTACCGACATGTGTGTGTTCCCTTAATTTTCGGTGAGTAAGATAGTATTCTCCGCTGGAAGTTAAAGAACGTGATCCAAATTCACAGAATACATTTAGAGCACAGGTTTCCAACCTTTTGAATTGGCGCCCATTTTAGTGAATATTTCAAAATCGCCCCTCTCCTCCACTCCAGAGAAATAAGAGCTGCACATAGTACATGGTGAAAAACATGAATTAGCCTCTTTAAAAATATTCTATTACTAATAGAATATATTTTTTTAATTTAGTTTTTTCAAGGTCCCAATTTTTTACTTGTAAATCTGAAATAGCTATTGCCACGAATATATAATTTTAAATACCGTAAAATCCAGAGTATAACGCGCGCACCTATACTTCTCTTTCGAGCTGCATTTTAATTTTTTAAGTATGTTCGCCGTATAACGCGCACCCCTCTTGTTTAACGAAGAAACCTGATATGTGTACATATACGCAATGCTATTATTATTTCTTGAAGTAATTTTATTCGAGGTATTATTCCGAAGGTACAGAAAAAAATAGTATATTTCTAGAACTACAACCATTTAAGTTCAGGAGTGTCATTTCTTAAACAAAACAGTATATATTTCAAACATTTGTAGAAGTCTAATTTTTTCTATACTTTTTTATTCTTAAAGCTCTCGCTTTTATACCCGGTGTATAACGCGAACCCGTAAATTTCGATCGTATTTTTTGTGTTAAAAGTGCGCGTTATATGCCAGATTTTACGATACATACAATCAACATAAGGTAACCAATATTAAAGTTTACTTTTGTTAGTATATAATCAGCGTGTGTTTTTTAGTCTTTTTTCAGTTCCTACTATATTAACTCACACTCTCTCTATGTATAATTATTTGTTTGTTTGTTTGTTTATTTATTTATTTATCTTGTTGGAATTTTCAATCGTTAATAAAATACATTTTAAAGCACGCAATTGAGCTGAAATTTAATACACATGATTATTTTAGAGGACAATACAATAATTTAATTATAATTAATAAAAACTAATTGATTAAAATTAATTATTCAAAGAATTACAAATACAGCCCCGTTGACGACTTAGCGACCATTTTGTCGACTTGTGACAAAACTTGAAAAGGTTTTTTTTTCTCACGTTTTAAAGCACTCAGTTGAACTGACATTTTATATACACGATTGTTTTGGATGACAATACGATACTTTAAAGATAATGAATAAAAATGAATTACCACTTAATGTTGTGATTCTGTCCTATGTATATACATATTTGTATTAATTGTAACTATTTAATAAAAAGTAGCTAAAATAAAATTTTTCTTTGTTGATCTAAGTAGGAACTGACTTATTTTTTTTTATATTACTTGTTTAGAGACTATATTTGGTTAATCTGCCCATACCCTCCATACCTCCCAAACTCCCCTAACTTATTTAGGTCTTTACTGCTCCCCTGACTTCAAACGCCCACACAAGGGGGCGTTATCGTCTGGCGTAGCTAGCCTTGAGGGGGCCCTGTATCGTAAATTCTTCGAGCCCATTTTAGGTATGGGAGCTCTGTTAGTGGGGCTGTAGTTACACACGTTGGGGCCCCGTATCATTGAACCTATGATTTAGAGACAAAAATTACTGTCGGACTTCTATTTAAAGAAATCGCTCAATCCCGAAAAAAATGTCGTTATATGGAAAATTCGTTAAAAAAATATCCACTTTTTATTATGCTTTAGAGGCCACACAAAACAAATTTTTAATTCATATACTAATAATAATTATTTTAGTTTCTTCACTCTCCTTTTTTCGAAAAACTCTTAATATCTTTTTTCACTTTTTATATATCTACCCATCGTGCTGAAATCTGCAAGTGAGAACCGGAGGGGATCGTATCATCTGTATTTGAAGTTTAAAACTTTATACTGTGACGTTCGATTGGGGTGAACCCCCACCCCTCTATTCAAGCGAAGTTTTATGGTCCCAAACAGACGCTGGGTGACAAGAGTGCGCCATGGGGGTCATTGTTTGTTGTTGGCCCGTACAAGCGTAGATATCGGGTCTGAATTTATAATGGCTAAAAGAATGCCGGTGACAATAGGGCATTCCTGTATGAAAGTCCTGAATAGGCGAAGCTGTAGTGAAAAGTCGGTGTATAGAGTAATAGGGCTATGAGGCCCAGGTGGTGAGATGAATGGAAGTCTCAGAAGTTGGATGTGAGAATTATGGCGCCCTTGGATTCCAGACAGACGAGGAATGTTTGTTTTTGCTGCGCAAATGGGAGACGAAAGTGGCTCAGAACGAGAAAGCAGACCTTTTTGGCCTGCCAATGGGGAAGACTAGGGCGTGTGGGGTGGACCCGCCAATGTGTTTAAAAAAAGGGGCTAATTTTGGGAATGAAAAGGGAGAGACGGAGAGGTAAAATTTGGAGAGAGCCCTGATGGAAACAGAGGGATAGAGCCCTGGAGTGAGACGCAAACGGACGGAGCCCTGGATGGAAACAGAGAGAACCATGGAGTAAACTGGAAGAGGAGCCCGAAAAGCAAGTGGATTGTCGAGTGCCTCGGAATAAGCGCGATTGACCCTCCAGTGAAAAGACTGTCCGCACGGCTGGGCATATTATTTATTGACTTTTTAATATCATATGAAGCTATTAAATACTGTTTAATTTAAAATGAGGCTGTGACAAATTTTCTTGTGTGCTAACTACTGACGACGTTACAATATCTTCAAAAAATTGAATTTTTATATATATATATAAATCACGTTTTCTAATTTTAAATCTACAAGTAATTTTAAGCATTTTATTTTATAAGCAGTAATTTTAATTGCTGATACATGTGGTTTTGCATTTAATTACTGATAAAAATCTTAGTAAAATTTTATCCTGCTAATTTTTTTGTTTGAGAAATTGCAGCCCTTTCTATTGCAGTGCCGGCCCGATATTGTAGGACTTAACCATGATTTTCTGGTTATAAATTTCCGATCCTCCAGTGCGAAGGGGTCCTGTAGATTTTCTGAGCCCAGGGGCTCGAAATGAGTTTAAATTGGCACTGTTTCATTACTCTAGGTGAGTTAGGCAATCTGGTAAAACCATTTCAAGGCCACTGATCACCATAAAAGGAGCTAAAAAGAGAGAGAATAAATTGAAAATTATCCTGAAACATTTTGTGAAAAATAGGGAGGAAAATGAATCACAAGAGGAAAAAGTTCGTTAATTAGAAAAATGCACTTCGCTATTGTTGGAGGTTATTTTACGAAGAAAAATAGTAAAACGTTCTTATATAGTTCCAAAATAAAGTTCACAAAATAGAATAATTTGGGTGTGGTTTTGACTGTATATTATTTTTTGCATTTCACACTAATCTGTACAGAGCATAATATTTTGTCCAATACTTGTTTGGATGAGAGTTCAACCATTTTCTTAAATTAAATGTTGTTTAGTTTTTACACCATGATACTTCATTTACTATTATGTGTCAAACAGTTTTTTTTCTTTTCTATTTTGTGTATTAAAAATAAAAGAAATAACCCTTTTATTAAATGTTTCTAAACTGTGAAAAATATGGTTAATAGGTGTATGTTATTAGCACTGCTGCCCACACAAGAATTTCAAGGGAGATCCAGGGTCCCGCGCGCGAATCATACCCCAATACGCCACTAAACAAATTCTTTGATATTATCGAATGTCAAAAGCAAAAAAAAAATAAAAATAAATTATTGTATAAATAGTACAGCATTAATTAACAAAATCAATTATTAATAAAAATATTTAATTAAATTTACGTAATACATACATAGGATGACAATCAATAGAAAGAAAATAACGGGCTTTGGGGTTCCTGACTTGGACTCTGCCACTGGCGGTAGTTGCAGTGGCCCTGTATCAAAAATTCCTTTGGGAGCCCTATTTGGGGCCGTTTGATATTTTATGATTATATTCTTACACATAATGGTGCCCCCCTGTACTCTGAGGGGCCCGTGTATCATTGATACGGCTGATACAGTGGTAGCTACGCCCCTGACTCCTGCTAAGTATCGTCAGACTATTCGTAAAAATGGTTATTACATGTAATTTTAAAGAATGGTACTTATAAGTACCGTCGGTAGATAAAGGGTTAAGCTCATTTCGGGCCCTGGGTGTAGAAGATCTACAGGTCCCCTTTGGGGCTGCGGATCGAAATTTACAACCAGAAAACGGCACTAAGTCCAGCTTATCCGGGTTCCGGTGCCCCCCGCCCGAAGCGCCCAATGAATAAACCGGCAGGCTGATGCAAGATAAATCTGTCGATGTTCAAAGTCCTCCCCGTGAACGTGGGTTGGTAGTTTGGGGCAGGTTACCCAGGTGTCGTCCTCACCTTGTCGACAGTAACAGGGGCGGGTTCTAAGGCCGGCTCTAGGGACAAAGTGGACCCCTGCCCGAGGCGGCATTCGATCCAATTTTAGAAATATTTTTTTGTTGTTGTAATTATATTTTTATACATTTTCTTCAATATTATTGGGTTAGAATTTCCGTGTTTATTTAAAGTATCTTATTTCCTCTTATTTTGTTTCTCCTCGTATGTTTAATGCCAGTTTTCTTTCTGTTGAAACTTAAAGGGTTCGAGGCGGGAGTACATGTTAAATCATGAAACTGGACATGTTTACACATTTTTCACTAGTACCCTCCCGGCCCGGAGTGGGTCACAACGATTGTTTTCACCCATACGATGTCCGGTTTCAGTCATCCAAAAAGGGTACAGGGTAATTAGAGTTTTGGTAGATAGAAAGCCACATGAGATGTTTTTATTTAGTCTCGAGTGTAGTGTTACTATAAAGTTTAAATAAACGTGCTTTCAGATCCCACCGTTAGTAAACCGTTTCGAAGAAATTGGCCAGTTGAAATGGGCGCATTCCTCTTCTCTTACATTTACCTGTTTCAAATAATAACAGGTAGTTATGTTCTTAATTTCGAATTATTTTGTATTTTGAAGATTCTTATATATTCGATTGTACCGGATAAAAGCGCATATATAATTATTTTCATAGTGTCACTTAGATTAGGTAAATGTAAAAAATTGTTTTATGGGCGACATTTTTGACAGAAAAATTATTTAAATAATAATATTTCAGCGTACCAACTTAGAATAATCTTTTTCAATGTTCTTCTTAGAAAAATGCTTGTTATATTATTTTTGTATATAGCTCTCGTAGACCTTGTATATAGAAGCTCAACTATGATTTTTGAAGAATCTATATTATTTTCGGAGCTACAACCCATTGAAATAATTATCGGTGTTTTCTTTCTTAAAAATTTCTCTCCTCTGTTGTCGTAAAACATGGATAAACCCACTTCTAAGCTATATATATTAAAAATTTAATTGAGCCTCTGTACAGAGTGTTGTCTGAGCTATGTACAGGTAAAATATTATTATAATAGAAGCATTTTTTCGCAAAGGAAACTATTTTGAAAAATGGGCCTCTATGTTCATTTTTGTCAAAATAATGTACTTAAATAGTATTTTTGTAATATTCTTAAAACAATTTTATATACATTTAATCTAAGTGACACTAAATATCATAAATATTATTATCCATTTATGTGCGCTTTTTGTAATCACGGTTCCGAACGTAGTCGGATAAATCTTTAAAATAATACATATAATTGTTATCTACCTTTTCATTCACAAAAATTATTCGATAGGTGAATACTCTCCATCTGAATAGTTCCTCTTTTAAGTATATAGTTTTTTGGCTTCTGGAAAGAGGGGCGGTATTTTCCATATTTTGTTCAAAGTGGCAAAACTACTAGGCAGGCCCTGACAGTAGTTCTAAATTACAAGGTCAGTCCTCAATAGCCCTCGTGTTGCGCTATAGTGCAACATTACACAAATACTCCCTCAAGGGGTAAATGTTTTTATAAATAATGCATTTTCATAAGAGGGACAAAAAAGAAACCTCAAAACTCAAAGTCCATATCTTGTGTCAATGAAGTATTTAATTATTGATCTCTTTGGGTAATGGAGAAGTTGAAAACCCTTGGTCAAGAGAGATTCTTATAAACTTTATGCTGCAGGTGAACCTCTTCTTTAGCATTTAGGGGGGGGTGCCAGCTCAGGTGTCATCCACGTCACTTGACCATGGTTCAAAATTACGTGATCCGTCGCCACGTTAATATTCACTCACTCACTCATAAGATGAAGGTCAAGGAATTACTTCTCAAAATAATAAATGAACTATTGGTTGGATGACTGCTGCGGAGGAATTATGTGATGGAACGCATACAAATCTATATACTTCATAACTGAAGGCTCTGACAACTGTCACACTGTCAGTCTTCATGAACGTGAACAACTAACGGACCTTGAACATGATATAACACACACATATACAACTACATGTAATAAATATTTATATATCTAATTTATTGTACATGCTTATAAGAAAGAAAATTTTCGTAAATTGTTATTATTGATGAAAGTATTGAATGTGACCCCTTCCTATCAAGATACATAAAAAAACCCTGAGAATCTGCTTCGAAAGTCCCTTTCGTCACTGCGCAAAAAGCAATTCTTAATAATTATAAATTCATAAAATCCTTCAATGATTTAAGATCCTCGTCTTCAGATGGATTTCCCTTACATATCCTTTTCTTTGTACTCATATATAATATGCATGTAATGAAATTGCCAATGAAACCTATGAATCATGTTAAAAAAAATATTACATGACGCAGAAAAAGTGTTAGTATATTTAACAATGTATATTGCCTTCATTTTAATTTGTATACGTCCTACTCTGAATCTCTCCACACGAGGGCTGTTGGGAACGGACCTCTTTATTTTGAACCGCAGTCAAGTGATATATTAATAATAATACATGGGTAACTGTAGAGTACTGAATTCAATCTACAGTAGAACGTCATTTATCCGAATCAATTAAGACCAGACACCGTTCGGATACGCGCTGACTTTCAGCTATGTGGCGGGAAAAAGTCCCTGGACCCAAGTATCTTTCTCGTTACTTGACCGAGGTATAGTATTACGAAGTCCGTCGCCAATAGCTCGCGTGTTACACCAGAGTGGGACATTAATAAAATATCAATCAATCAACTAAAAACAATGATCAATTAGTTTTTTCGTACAAGTTAAAAGACTTCCTTTTCCTATGTTCATAGATCAATAAATTACATTAACAATAATTCATAACTGCAATTTAACTCATATCCCCAAAATATCAGACGAGGAACTGCTTCCTAAATGGCTATATTTTCAATTTGGATTCTGACACCTATTCAAATTTATGAAGTCAGATTGAATGCAATCACAATAGATTCTAAACCTCGAAAATTTAGCCTAGAATAAAGAAGAAATAAGCAATCAATAACAGAACTTGCAGTTTTATTTGATTTAACTGCAACTAAAATGGATTGACGAAAGTAAAATCCACCCCCCAATGAACATGAATTTCAATATACCGCCGTGAATGTTGTGAATCTAACCTCTTAATGCAAATAAGTGAGTCTATATATTAATCGTAATAGGAATTTTGACTAATGATTAAACGAGAAACTCTAAGTGTACGGAGCGAGTCGAATGATAAATGCTTTATTTGCCCGGAACCGACCAATAAATCATAACTAGTTTAACTTAGATTAAATTGGGTAAATTTACTAAGTAGATTACGAGAGGCGTTTGCATTTGCTTAATTACGGGAACTTAATTCTTTTTGTTCTCTACAAAACACGTTTATGGTTTGCAAACTATATTTATCTTGGTTTGTAAAAAATTACATTAAAGCAAAAAATTCTTGTATAGAGGGAGTGTTAAATAAGTATTAATTTCATCGTATGTAGAAGGAATATTTTTATGATTTATTCGTGGTAAAACACGTGGCGTAACGTACACCCCCGCCACCCCCACATTGCGGGGTAGGTTTTAGCCCAAAGCCTGACCTCGCCAAGTACTTACCCTTTGTGTAAAATCCAACTTGGTAGGACTAAAACCTTGACTTTGTGCAGGGGTATATACTTGTTACGCCACTGGAAGAGTTTGGTAAAAATGGAAGGTTCCATTTCGCAATACCCGAAAGTGCAGTTACGAATTCCTGTCCGAATGTTTTTCCGTTCATTCATAGTGTAACGTTTTCCCGCCTCGCAGCTGATAGATCGACTTTTCCATGCAGATAGCATTACGCCATTAATATCCACATGTGCACCCTTAAAATATTGGGGCACGCTTTCATCTGACATCACGTCGACAGCCAACTCCGAAAAACAACATCTGCACCCACCTGGAAACCGAATCTCGAGTGGAATTGGAGATGTAAGAAGGAACCGCCCCATCCCAAGAGAGCGAAGAAGCAGACCGATTGGAACATTCAAAAAAAGACACTTTGTTTTGCCCTCTTCCATCACCAATAAAGTATTCTATAGTATATCGTTTTTTAATTGTGGTCCTCTAACCCCTGGGGGCCCTCAGTGCTTTTCTAGGGGGTCCACACAGTTTCGTGTAACGTTGAGATTTTCCTCTTTCACAGACTTTGAATGGCCTTGTGGAAAAATTGAAAGATGTTCCATACCAGACTAGATCACTAAATTGTCCCCAATGAAAAAACTCATCTAGAATTTGCATTTTGATCAAGAATATTGTCAGGGAAAGATGCTCGGGGCTCGACTCGATGCCCCGATATCACCCTGATAAATAAAGGGGGGTGGTGATCAAAAGTTTAAAGAACCGCTGCTGTGACATTAAACACTCAGTAATTTGAATAGCTTGTACCTAACTCTCTCTTTCTGTAAATATTGTAATTATTATTATACGCCGTGACGAATTAGCGAAATTGATGAGTAGCCTGGCCCTTAAGGAATTAAATTATTGATATTTATTACATCTAAACTATTAATTACAATATTTACAGTTAGATACAAATAGTTGCGCACACAGGAATTTTTCAAGGGGGGGGGGGGGTTCAGGATCAAAGTCCAAACCCGTATCATGCCCAATACCCGTTCAACAATTCCTTTTGATTTTGTCGATTTTCCGGAACAGAAAACAGAAAAATTTTAAATTAATGAATAAATAATTGCTTTAATTAAGAAATATAAATAATAAAAACTTATAAATTTTACATACTATAACATAGGATTGTAATCAATGAAAAAAAATAAGGCTTTTGTGGGGTTTCCCTAAGGGAAAAATCCCGTTGACCACTGGTTATCGTTATTCAAACTATTGAGTGTTTTAATATGACAGAATACTTAATGTGATAGGGAAAGAAAAAACACTTCGACTCTCTTCGAGTGTTCCAAGTTGTCTCCCCCTTTCCCTTTTTTTTGGGGTGGGTGGGGGTCCCTTCTTACATCTCGAATTCCAGTCGAGGTTTGGTTTATAGGTGGGTGCAGATGTTTTTTTTTTTCGGAGATGGCTATCGGCGTCATGTTAGGTGAAAGGATCCCGCGTTTTTTTGGGGGCACGTGTGATATGAACTGCGTAATGATCTGCGTGAAAACCGATCTATCTGCTGCGAGGTGGGAAAACGATAAGGGTCCGAATCCCGTTTCCCAAAGACACGTGTAACGGGGGGGTGTCGCAAAAAAGCAACAGAGGCATCCCGCACACTTTGTAATTTTGAACTGTTTTAGGCGAGGACGACACCGGCCGCACCCCCCTCTTGAACTTCCCCCCCACCCGGGGCATTGAGACTCGTCAGATTTAATGATGGCCCCTACTCAGCGGGCACAAGGCAAGGGCCCAACTCGGCATTTTTGGGCCCCGCGTCCGTTTAAAAAACCCCTGGACTCCCCGGTAATGGGGGGGGGGATATTACATTCCCAAAACACTTAGACGGAAACCCCCGAGTAAAATTTAAAATCTTTTTGGGTTTTTGGGGGGGTTGAACCCCCCCCCTTCCCGCGCGCCATTGCTTATCACGTGGGTTAGGTTTCCCAAAAACCCTAAGGGGGATGATCAATTCACGCAAAATGTTAAAAAAAACGCCTTTGAGGTCATTTCCCGATGTAAGTAAATGAGATCAAATCCCCGAACTGTTTCAGTGGCGGAAAAGGGAACCCAAATCAATTTGTAGAGCCTGTTTTCGCTTGTTGCCACTATCTTTACCTCCCCCCCTCCTCGTCCGTGCCAGGCAGCGCCGGGTTTT
>BMAV01024039.1:0-18456 GCA_019973955.1 Trichonephila inaurata madagascariensis | reverse complement strand
AAATTGTAAAAAGGGGACAGAAAAGGTATATTAGAAATTCCCTTTTAAAATTTTGGAGAAATCAGCTTTAAAATTTCTCATTAAATAATTATTTTCATACTGAACTCAGTAGTGCAGCAGCCCATGAAAACCAAGGCCTATTTTACCCATCTCAGTCTTTGTGACCTTGGGCACTGAGGTATCTAAGCAGATGGTTGTTAGTCTGATGTGAATCCCCCACTGTTTGATACTCACCGACCTTGCTCAGCTCAATAAGAAACTTGTCTTATTTTATTGAGATCCTATCATACGATTTTTTTAATAACATATTTTGAAGCTGTTGCTTTTGGTGATGGGCCCCATAATTTCGAATTTCAGTCGAGTGATGAGAACGACTCTTGAGTTAGCACCAGTGGCGTAATGTACACCCCCGCATTGGGGAAGGGGCAGGGTTCTAGGTTGCCCAAAGCCTGACTGCCGCCAAGTACCTACTCTTTGTAAAATCCAACTTGGGGGCCTAAAACTAGACTGTGCAGGGAGGGGGCGCAAATGTTCTCCGTTACGCCACTGGTGGCACCCCAATTTTAAAGCTTCCATTCCTTGACAAAGTGGAGTTTTAGAGTCACGACGTAATTAACGTGAACCAGTCTCTCTACACGTTGGGTCTTCAGTGACATAAGGTTTCGAACTCATGACTCGACAACCCCGTTACGGTATCGTGATCATGATCACTTGGCTAATGCGCAGGGGCGTAGTTTCAACCGTATTTGTCGTATGAATGATCCGGGCAACCCAAACTATAGGCAGTGGTGTAACCTACACCATCACTCTTTTCAGGGGCCCCAGAACTCTACGGGCCCAAAGCCTGATGTTACGATTATGCAATCCTTTGTCAAGCTCGGCTTGGGGCCCCAAGCTTGACTTTGTAGGGAGCCCTAATATTCTCCGTTACGCCACTGGCTACAGGGGTCCCAACAAGTATAATTACAATTTCACTAACAGGCTTCTCATATCTAATCTAAATATCTAAACCCGAAAGAATTTTGATACAGAGCCCTCTCTGAACTAGTTACGCCAGGGCTACCACGGCCACATGTTGAGATGGAAATAAGTATTTTTCTTTTCTTACATAAATTTTATAGAAAAATGGAAAATAATGCATAATCAGACTAACATTGTAATGAAGTGCACACTATCAATTAAAACGATACATTTACTGTTTTTTATCTTTTTCTTTCTTTCTTAAAAAATAACAAATTCAGATGAGTTTTCAATTTTTTTTAAATTAAAGGCATGAAAGAACTCTTAATTCATTTTTCTAGAACATTTCTTCAAAAAAGGGTGTAAGCTATGTTTTCAAGTGATTATATGGCATTCTAATTCAATTTAACTTTTTAGTCTGGACTGAGCGAGCAAATAATTATTCCTCTGAATTGTCCTTTTTCAGCAACAGTAGACTCTCTTCGTACATTTTACCTTTCAGACAAGTCCTTCAAGATGAAAAATTGTTCCAATCATAATTTGCAAAAGGATTTTAGAACTAAACAGACATTTTGCCGTTACAAAATAAAGTAGTATGATAAAAGTGAAAAATCTGCAGCCTTTTTAGCTGAGAGGGGACTTTTAATTTTTTAAATTATGCAGCTTAAGAGGTATCCGAACACTTTGAAAATGACCAAATTCGGTCTAGACAGATATTATCTTTTATTTTACTGAATAGAACTATCTTTTGGTTTTACAAAACATACTTTATTATGTTTCTACACTATCTAGAGGCCAAGTTATAATCAATTTTATAAAATTAGAAAAACCGGAAGTGGGTTTTTGACCTAACAGAAGAGGGCATTTAAATTACTCAAAATCTACCATTGCGAGTCTGATAACTCAAAATGTTTCAAATGTATTTCTATAAAATTTTTTGAACCTGATATTTATCTTATTTCCTAGAGAGAATGTACTAAAATATTTCTTATTGTATGAATACTTTTTGAGTTTGTGGCTTGTTATTTAAATAATGCTCTCATAAAGAATGTAACATTTCTTATAATGTTTACTGAATCAGCTCTAAACTTGTCAAATTTTATTGAAACATTAAAATTTTGGTACATTTTCTAGATAAATGCATCTAATTTGTTTTAGTAGTACTTTTACTAATACATGTTTATTACTTTTTTAACTCTTTCAAAAATATTGCTAATATTTCACTTATAATTGTGATTTTTTGTAAAATTCAGGTAATTTATTTTAAATATTGTTAGTTATATATAAATATTAGTATTTATTGGTAATGAGTCCTAAAAGAAGAGCATTTATAATGTTTAAATATGTTATTTTGTTAAAAAGTACTCCGAACGTGTATATAATATAGGATTTAACATGATATTAAATTGTCAAATAGTCAATATAATCTGTGAAGAGAGATAGTCAGCGTAAAAAAAATAATCTCTTCATTGAGTGATATCTAGTACATACATCCAGAGAGTGGGCAATGTAACAATTGCACATCCACTTCACTAGTTTTTGAATAGAAAAAGTTGAAACACTTACAAATGTTCTATTTAAAAAAAAAGAATAATTTTGTGTCAAATATCAAGAGTCTTAAGATCCTTTTTCAACAACATTTTCATTTGTTTTTATTATGTTTGAAAGAATAATGTATGTTTAAAACTCCATTGTTTTTCTTCTATAATGGAATGAAAAGAGTGTTTTAAAAATTTTGCATATTTGGATGCAGTTCGATTTCACTCTTATCCAATTCTTTTTATTTTATGAGCATCTATCCGAATAATAATATGCTTGAGCTTGTATTTTTGTGTTCTATATTTAAATTTCTCATATAATTTTAAAATTAGAATTGAATATTTGTGCTTAAATAATAGAAATGACTTATTTTTTGAATAAAAAGTCATAAAAATATTTTTCGGTTTTTGTGCTATGAATACTTGAGCTTCAATTAATTGTGGTTGTTTTACGAGCATTCACAGTGGTCCAATTGTTGAATTTTTAATCGATGACATAGCGGAAGTGGTTGATGATGAGAAATCACCATTTCCGTTGAAAAGGTCCGTCGTTAATTGGATGGTGACTCACTCACACATACACCCTTCTTTTCGACAGATTTCGAGGCAGTGCCCGAAATTAAGTGTCAAAATTGTTGCCAGTTAAAATAGGAAGGGAAAAAATGTGGAATTATACTTCAGAAGCTCAGAGAAAATTTGGGAAATGTATTGTCGTCGGCAGTATTGTTTGGGAGAGAAAAATGCATTTAATATGTCATTTTTTGGTTTGAACCCAGTATTGTTTAAATGATTAATTATTGTTGCTAATGTAATATATCTGTTTAATATTAATGACACATTTGCAAAAAAATCCTAAGCATTTTATAGAATAATTTATATTATGCTCAATTGCTTATCATTATTAGCAGTAACAAATCATCGCGATGGATTTCAATATTCTTCTAGGAAAACTTGTATTATTTGACTCAAATATAAGTACTAGATGTTAATGTCATTCATTCAATAGATATATTTTTAAAGAAAGTTTATGAGATTTGACATGGAACATGGTAAGCACTTTCGCGCAAATTAAATGCTATGCTAAGATATTATTTTGAATGGGAAAGAAATAATTTAAATAAATAAATAAATTCAATTTCTCCCCTCTGTTGTCGCAAACCATGGATAAACCCACTTCTAAGTTATATATTTCAAAAATTCTAGTTGAGTCTCTGTACAGAGGTCTGAGCTATATACAGGCAAAACATTATTATAATGGAAGCATTTTTCGCAAATGGAGGACATTTTGAAAAAAAATTATTCTAAGTTAATTTTTTGCCAAAATATTGTACTTAAATATTTTTTTATTGTAATACTATTCTTAAAATAATTTTATGTACATTTTCTAATCTAAGTGACACTAATTTTATAAATATTATCCATTTATACGCTTTTGAAAAATCACGGTTCCGAACGTAGTCGGATATCTTAAAATTCTGAATAATTTGACGCTATTTTCAGTCAGTGTTCTTGGATTACTAAGTTAATATAAGTTCAATCAGAACATCAATTGATAGATAAAAAATAATTTACTGTCGTATGTGAGTTTTGCATCAATAACTAGAACAAGAACTTAATGAAAATATTTTTTTTACTGTAATAATCATAGATAACTTATACTCAAAATGTGACGGGGCTTTCATCGCGTTTTCTTTTAACTGTCCTCTTGTGTTTCTTTGGGGCCGAAATGGCAATATTTCCAACCAACTCGACAAGAAGAACGTGTGTATATGCAAATTAGGAATCTTCTACTATATATAAGTTTAGCAATCGCTCGGTGGCTATGCGAGGTCTATGTCTATGCTTAGAAGTGATTGAGTAAAAGTTAGAGGAAATACCACAAGTGTCCGAGATTTAACCTACCGGTACCTGTACAATCAAGTTAAAGGTGGATCCATGACCACAAGAATTAGAGAAAGAATGAAGCCACGTCAGTTAGAACAAACAAGGTAGCTGTTTACTTAGGATATAGCGGTAAGCACGTTTGATTAAACTATAAGGAAAGTGCGTGTATTAGTGAGATTAGAATTTAGTTGTAAAGTTAGATAAAGTGGTCAATTACGCGATTATTTGGTAATACGAGTTGTGTCTTCTCATTCCAGATCTATATACTTACTTTGATTATTATTATTGTTGTGTATTGTGATTAAGTTAAGATCTTAATAAACAGATATTAAGATGAACGATTTGCGTGATTCTTCGTTATTCCCTACAGAAACAGGTTGTGTAGATAATGGAGAACAGGGCACCCACGGGAGGGTGCCTCACAAAAATTTAACCGTTTTTTCGATATTATTTTTCGATTTTTTTTATAGTTAAAAATTATTTACTTTTGCATTATTATTATTAAAGTGAAATATTGAAATATTAACGATTCTACATTTGAATGCTATGCAATTTACGCAAATATCGAATCACAAAATTTAAAACTATGTATAATTTTTTAAAATATGCTACTTTGTTAAAATAATTGTAATCAAAATCTTAAACAGTAGTATGCTTTGTTCCAATTTTTTCATTATGATGTTGTTATATTATTAATTATTAGACAGCAATTTACAAAATCATAATACAAATAAAAGAATGTTCTAAAAACGTTCGAAATATCAACCAGGAATCGGTAATGATAATTTTAAATAATTAAATACAAAATATACTAATTGCTAGAAATAAATCTGTACAATGAATTTGCTTGTATTGTAGTCTTTTGCTAGTTTAATTGAAACGATCGTTTTTAAAACACTTTGAAAAATTTTTCTTTGCATAAAACTTAAAATACTTTATAAATCAATGCTACACTAATAATAATAAACATAATAACTTTCTGATGGAAAGTGATAAATAGCACCAATACGTTTAAAATAGTACGCACAGATTCTTCACAAATTCGTTATGCCCACGTATTTTTCACTGATTGCTTTTCAGTCCTCGTTAACTTAGTGATCTAAGCACTCCAAAATGTACTAAGTCAGTGATTTTCACTGTCAAGGTATGCTAAACCAGTGAGTTCATAGTCTGTGCTAAATGAGGTGAATCTGTTACCTCAGCAGTTATCAGTTTGTTGATCTCTTTGTGTACATTGGAAGGAAGAATCCAAAGAATGGTAAAATGCCCAAAATACATCGAGATTCGTAGAATTTTGTCGCCGACAGCAACTCATCAACGACAAAGTTTGACAGCGCATGGATAAGATGGTGCACGCTAAACGAACAGCAACAATTCGTGAAATTATGGCTCAGTTAAAGAGAGGATTGTTGAGAATTTTTGACTGTTTAGCTCACCCAGCTATTCATGGAAGTGACTGAGTTGTGATGTCTTTTAGAAGAATGAATTATAAGGCACAACTGGTATTAAGCTTGTGATTATCAAAACCATCACATTATGTGGTTAATTTTTTTATTTTAAGGTTTTCTATAAAATTATTTTTTTCTCATTTGTTAAAGTTAACTAATAGTGCACCTGTTCTCTATAGACATATAATCTATATTGTAAGGTTGTAAGATATTTGTAAGGATGGATGATTTGGAAAGTTGTTATTAATGAATAGTTCTAATAGGGATTAATTATTATCATGTTGAATTGAGAACAGAATTAACATTTTAAAGTAGCTATTACTTTCTTAAATTATTATTGGATTATGTCTTTGATCGTCTTGTGGAGTATAAAATATTATTTGATACTGTCTGATTTTTCAATCACTGTGATTATTATAAAATATTTGCCAAATTGGCTTGTGACTTTTCTACAAATCTGGAATATATTTCTTGAATGTTTGATGTGGAGTTAATAGCTAGCTACGTTTCGAAATCACGAGGTTCATTGTTTATATTACATTGCTTCAGTATTATGTACTCGTAAATTAATGATCTGCAAAGTAGATACTTATTATATAGACGTCATACACCAACTTTAGTAACTGAACTTAAATCCGTGTCACGCCGTAAGTAATCACTATACCCATTGATTATGAATTAAAAACAAGTGCATTTTTGTATTTCCTTTACTTATTTCAAACAAAATTAGTGTACCTTTAGATAATGGCATAAGGGAGAATATTAGGCCCCCTAAAAGTCAAGTTTTGGGCCCCAAGCCGATCTTACAAAGGATTGCAAAACCATAATCTTTGGGACCCTAGATCTCTGCCCCCCACGATTCGGGGGGTTGCGGGTGTGTAAGTTAAGCCACTTCCCTTAGAGGAGTATTACATTTCAATTGAAAAATTGAAAGGTGGTAAAAATTAGTGTTTGTACTTTTGGCTAATGTTAAAAGAGTACTCTCCACATTTCCTCTTGTTTCGACTGTTGCTTACATACTACGCCATTTTCGTTTCTCAGATAGACATTTGCTGCATTTTTAGTCATTTCTTCTAAAGCTTTTTGGTATTCTAAATAAATATCTTCTGTATTTGTTTTGATGGAATGTGTTAGATCCAGTGGCGTAGTGTGTATTCCCTAAACCCCACATCGCGGGGCCCTAACCTGACTTTGCAAGGGAGCCCTGATATTCTCCTTTACGCCACTGCTTAAATATACCGTATTGTAAAGTTCTTTCAACTATGATTTTACGAGGATGTTAATTGTTGAACATTCATTAACTGAATGACTGGCAATATGGCAGAATAAGATGTTTGTCTATGTTTGCAAGACTTCTTCCTAAACAGTTCGAAACATCGTTAATAAAAATTGTCTCATATACGTTAACACGATAGTTAAGCAAAAGGTTTATCGTATATCATGCAAATACTGTAAAATCGTGAAATTTTTATATGGATAAATGTTTTAATTAATGGAATCAAACTATCTTATTTTCTAATTGAAAAGCTATATCTACACGTTAACTCTATTGCATTAAAAAATTTATACTTTCCCTTGAAGTAACGAACCGTAGAATTCCATGAATTTTCAAAGTTCTGTCGTTATTTAATAGTTAGTAGTATTTAATTGCAAAATAAGTTAGATGGCTTATATTATTAATCAGTGATTAATAATATTGGGATATATTTTAGGAAAAAAAGTATATGTGCGTGAGCAAATGTTTATGAAAAATTCTGTTAATATGTACTTTTTCAAAACATCTATCTTATTTTTCTTGGAAATAGCGATGGTTTTCTAATTAATTAAAAGGGGGAAATAAAAATTTACTTATATAACAGAGATTATAAACATAATAAGTTTTGTAACAGAAATACAAACCAACGCATCCACATTTAAATCGGAAGAAAGATTCTAAATTCCCATTACAGTGTGTTATATAATACGAGAATAAGTTGCTCCTTTTCGGAGAAATTCCAGAAGCTAAACCCTGTCATCAAATAAGAACCGCCACTTGTGGGGCCTCTGCTCCCATATCTGTTTCATGTACTTCTTTCCCACTTTCGCTGTTTCAAAATCACGAACGTGTCGCGGCAACTTCTTGTGTCCCACGAGGACTTCGCAAGAACCAGCGGACCGCGAAGAACGGTTGTTAAATTTTCGCTTCCCCTCAAAGAGTCCTCCAGAGCTCCATAAATAAAACGGAGAAAAAGATTCCTCAACAAAGTGGCTCATCGTTTCTGCTGCTCTGGAATCGGCAGAAGAAGCCACGTTAAATTGGATACAACCTAACTCGTTCAATTGGACTCGTTCACAGTTGGATTCGGATCCAAACGAGAAAATATACTTCGAAAAGAAATCCACTCCTGGGTAAGTCTGGTGGAAAGCGATTACATTTGAATAAAAGAGGCTTCGGAAATAAGGATGTTTATTTCTGGAAGAATTAGCCTGAGATGAGAAACGTTCTGCCAGAAAGAAAATAATTTAAGATTTTAAGCACCTACTAGTTTCTAAATGGATGGAGAATGTTTTCGTTTTGGATGTTATCTGGAATATTTTGATAGAAAAGAAATTGAATTCATTTATTTTTGGAATATATCGTGATTGCTTTTACTCGATCCTTAACCTGATCCAGTTTCACGGCTTGGGGTTTCAATTATGTTATCGCTGAACTGAGAACGGATAAATTGCGCTGCTTTAATTGTGATTGGAATTTTTTGGAACGTCGTTTCCAATACGAATTATTTAATTAAATATTTTTATTACATTTGTTCTCTATAAAAGATAAAATACTTTTTTGTATGGTAATTGTATTAAATCAGTGAAGTATAAATTGACTACCTTCATAGCAATTATATTAATTCTGGAATCCAGAACATTCTTCCTTTACTTTTCTTTCACATTCGAATTCGAAGTTGTAAGGGAATTTTGAGTACAAATTAACAATTTTTTTTAAATCCTGAAATTGATTAGAAAAGTGACCAGAATTCTTTTGTGTTAAAGATTTTCATTTTATTTATCATTTTCTGTTTGAGTTCTAGAAATTTCATTGATGTTTAAAAAATAAAACTCCTCCGAAATTTTACTCGAAATTATAAATTTTATTAAAACTTTTTACATCTTACCTTTTGTTTAATCTCTCACTTTTTTAAAAACATTAATTTTTTTAATTTCTAGGAAGAACAAATAAAATTATCAATAATTAATAACCTTTGGAAAAATTATTCATAAGTCAGGACTTTTTTTCTCATTAATTCAATTTTTTTAATTATATACTTTTTAATTCATTCTAAATTACTCTTTAGCTCGTAATGTAATTAGTAATCATTTTACCCTTTGTTATGATATTTGCAGCTTAGATTAAAGTAAAAACATATCTATTAGGAAAAGTATAACGGTAGCTTCTAAAGCTTTGTGAAGTTATTAGATATACAAACTGATTATAAATTAAAATTTCACTTTCAAAATGCTGTAAAGGTAGAACTACTTAAAAAGGGGAAAAATGGCATGGCATAAGAAAAGAATGTTCCAAAGTGAATCAATAGTTACGCTGTAATAGGCATAACGAAAGTGGATTCGGGTACTAGTGGCATTTTGAATCGAATTACGATGGCCTTGACATGAGTTACACATTAAACCAACTGTAATATTCACTGTACATGATTGTTTTTCAGTATTTTGACGCAAAAAAAATGGCTTTCAAACCAATTCAACAGTTGTTACAATATTAGTGAAAAGTTCATCCACTTCGGCAAGGTGGCACCACATTGGTTGGGAAAAATTGGTTTTAGGACAAAACTGGATTGTATAAAAGGCAAAATGAAAACGCCAATGATTTTTTTATGTAGTACCATTTCCCTCTTTGAAGCATGTTTAGTTCAGTTTTGAAATCATTCTGAGCAGCTATTTTTTTACAACATTTTGAAAGTGGAACTTTAATTATAATCTCACTGTATATGTAGGTCCGTCTTAAGGCATGGGCCAACTGGGCCTTTGCCCAGGGCCTCACCCTCTGTGGGGGCCTCGTTTCGTTTTCGACTCTGTGTTAAAAAGATCATGATCTAGATAATTTTAATGGTCAAATATTATTCCCGTACATATTCTCCGGGAAAAAAGGGAAAGGGGGATTTCAAACTGCATGTCAACTGACAAAAGTGGTAAGACTGTATCATTATGTGATGACCGTTGTCCATGTCTAGGACTATTACCATAATTAATAATTTACCTCATTTTCGTCGAAATGCGGCCATCGGTCGAGGTTGTTTGTGCCTAAGTTTTTGACAGTGTAAATCGTGCACATTTACTTGTTTAGAATTATCGTTTGAACGAGTATTTGACGAATGCTGTATACTGTCTACTTTTAAAGATCTTAGGTAGGGTCTACTTTTGCAAAGGAGCCCAGGGCCTCAAGGAGTCTTAAGACGTCTCTATGTGTATGTATAAAATATCCTAGCTATATGAGACTATTATTCTTTCTTACAAATAAGACTGGTAAATCATCCATTTAGAATTATCACTGCCCGAAGTCAATGACAGCTTCAGAAAATAAAATAGTATTAGATTTTTGTTCCACTGATTTTTTTTCCCTGGTTAACAGGTCTCATGTTCTTGGTTCTAATATTCAGAATGTCATACCCTTCTGTTTTGAAGGATATATTTAATTCTAAACCATCATTTTTTTGCTATATATATATAAAGTAGCGCACACAGAAGTTTCCCAAGGGGGGTGGGCCAGGGTCGAAAGTCCACCATTCTTCTATCATGCTCCTTGATTTTGTCGATTTTGGGGAACAAAACAGTAAAACTAGTTATTGAACACAAATAATTAGTATTAATAATAAAATTAATCATTAAAAACAAATATTTAACTAAATTTTACGTATTATATACTTAAAATTATAATCAATCGGAAAAAAAATCAAGGGCTTTGGGGGGTGTCCTGACCCCTAGGACACCCCCCTTATGTGCGCCACTGTATATATGGCTAACCAATCTTGCTTTTTTCAGCAAATGATATGCTGCATCTATAAATGTTTTGACATCTTCTCTATATCAATTGATAAGTTCTTACTTATTCAACTTCCTAACTCCAACTTCCTTCCTTCAGTTTAATTCTTCTCTTTGGCACAATACTTTTGCACAAAATATTTAAAAGTACGATTAGATTTCCCTAATTTCTGATTATATATAAATTATAAGACCAAGTCACAGTTACTTTTTAACTTTCTGAGTTATAGAAAGATTCTGCCATATTTTATATTTATCAGTAATTTAAGAGAAAATTTATTTTTCAGAATAGCGAGGTTCAATGATAGTGCAGAAGTTACAGACACATTAAACTGAATAAATAAAATAAAGTGCGTTGAATAAAATGGAAAGCTTATTGAATTCGTAAACTCGTATATTTTAATCTTTTGGGCAGAGTAAATGATCTTGGGCATTATCTTAACACTCTCTCATGGCCATTAGAATGTAGACCAGAACAGGGTGGCACTATCGAAAAACCCAAAATAAATTGTCAGAAATGCGAAGAAAAGAAACACCAAGTCATTTAAGGAATCGTCGAGCGTAAGAAAAGACCATCGGGATGTTTTCATTAACATAAAAAAGCAATAGAATGTTATCAGATGGGTAATCGGCTGAGATGTAGAACCAAATCAGGCAATTAGCCTGTAGAATAAGTTTCCAAATGTTCATCTGGCTCCTTTGGGTACTGGAAATAATTCTTGGGAGTCGCCAAAAAGGCGCCACGACCTCCTGTTGTCAATTTCTTGGAAGTTTTTCTTTGAAGGAAGTATTCATTTGATAAAGTTTAGGCATGTTTATTTTTCTCTTGTTTTATGACCCAAGTGTTTATGTATCTGTTAATTTGAATCAGCATGCTACATTTGGAATGCTAAAAAGGAATTTATGAATTTTCATTCTATCAGCGAAGTTTACTACCCAATAATAGTATTCTTAATCTATCGATTTATTTAAACTATTCTGGTTCATTTCAATGAGTCGAGTACGGAAAAACTGCGTTAAAATTTGCATGTTGTATATTAAAATGCATTGCCACCCAACTGTTATGTCAGATCATAGTTGTGTTGGAGTAGACGCTATTTCCCTACAAATCTTAAAGATCCCTGTTTAAGTAATTTGTTACTTGATGGGTACAAATGGTGTGTAAGGAGTTTTATTTAATAGTTAAGGTTTTTGATTTAAAATAGAAAAACATGAGTTCATTGTAAAATCCGGTGTATGATATGCATCTAGATTTTCAAGCTGCATTTTTAAATGTTTAGGTATATTAGCCGTATAACACGCATCCCCGTTTGTTTACAAGAAACCTGAAATGTACATGTGAAATGTCCGTATGTTTTAAAGTCATTTATACGAGGTATTATCCCAAGCTTTAGAAAAGATAGTTTACTTCTAGAAGTACAACCATCTAAGTTCATATAGAATGTCATTTCTTTTGAAAAACGGTATTTCGATAAATGTAGAAACTTTAGTTTTTTTAATGCGCATTCTTTCTTTTATATTTTAATCTTCGGTTCATTTTTTGTGTTAAAATTGCGCTTTATACGCCGTATTTTACGATAAATAAAAAGAAAGTATATTATGTATATTATTTTTATGATTTAATTAGTGTTAGGGAAAAATAAAAATAAATAACATCGACTATTTTTTATTATATTGCAAAGGAAACTATAAAAACCCTTTGTAAATGTAGTTTAGTCGTGTGATATACGTAATCATATAATTTTATCTTAAGATTTATTTAATTCCAATACACAATTTAGCTTAATTCGAATTTTTGAAATAACATGATTTTACGATATTCAATTTTCGATTTTTAGCTGCATGCCTTATCACAGACTGAACAGCTACCCATCTTTGAGTGGTTTAAGTTCTTAGATATACCTTTGTTGCTGTGAATGTGAGAATGGATTGGGGAGATAACGACATAATTTTGAATTATAGAAGCTATTTACGGAAGCAGATGTCATTAAATCCATCAAGTTGGTTGTTTGAGGTTTGGTGACCACATCTGCCGTCTGGTCCCTTCATCCTAGACCAGGGATGGCGAACCAGTGGCACGCGTGCCATAGAAGCTATTTACGGAAGCAGATGTCATTAAATCCATCAAGTTGGTTGTTTGAGGTTTGGTGACCACATCTGCCGTCTGGACCCTTCATCCTAGACCAGGGATGATGAACTGAGTGGCATCGCGTGCTTATTACCGCAACACGGCGTTATTTTAACGCCAGTGATCAAATTATTTGCATTTTATTTCAAAAATAAACAAAATTCACTTAAATTATTATACCAAAACGCAATCGGTCGCGGGATAGCAGGGTCTACACCTCGTTTGTTATAGTCTCTGCTATTGCCTCTGGAAGCCGTAAGGACTGGTTTCCCTGAATTCCGGAGAAGACATAGAGATGTTTGCAATGCACAGTTCTTTACGGTATGGGTACTCTAAATAGTCGTCACAATAGCCGAGTATAGGTAGCCTAAATTCTCCGGTAATTGGTGAAGGGGAAGAGAGGTGGAGTGCCCCTGGCCACCCCAGGGTTTTCCCAACAAAGTGGAACCGAGCCAAATCGTACTGTCACCTGCATGGTGCTCAAAGCTAAGGCTAACGACAGGCGTAAAAATTCTAGCCCTTAGCCGCGATGAATTTCGCGGGCCTCGATCTGACTTCGTCAGGCAGGTGGCATTAGTCAGAACAGTTATTGCCTTAGTTACGTCTTGGACTATAGTTGCTTATAATGCAAAATTTGCGTACGCATAGCATAGTCGATTTCATTAACACAACTGTATTTTAAAATTTATGCGTATTATATTTACGATTTTTAACTGTTATTTAACATGGCTATTTCAGCAAAAGAATAAAAAATGCAAGATAGTAAGTATAACAGAAAATTTCAAACTTGGTTAATCTAGAAATATGGCATGATTAGTAAAGGCGACAAAGAGGTGTGTATTTTATGTTCTGGAATAGTGGTATACAGAGCATCACAGATCCTCTTGTCAAAAAAGTGAACCACAGCAAAAATAATTAATTGCTTAAAAACCATTTGGCAGAAGACTCCAATTCAGCATGCATTTTACTAAAAGTATAACATTTTACAATCCTAATATACATTATTTGTCATCCAATCCACAACAACAAAAGTCGCACTGTTACTTTTAATTTGAATTACATGTATAACTAAAACACATTTACAACTATACAGAGCAAAAGATATTTTTTCGTAGTAAATAAGAGTTTTGAGTTGTTAGTATTTATACTTGTATTATTTTCCCAATAATGACAAGTCAAAATTATTTGACGGCACGTCTGTACATCATTAAAAACTTCTTTAGAAAAAATGGCACTTTGGTCCAGAAAGGTTCGTCACCCCTGTCCTAGACGCTCAGAATTTTTAATTACAAACCAATTGAAACTAGAACTAGGGAAAGGCGCAAATTGAGATGGGCTAATTGTGTGGAGGACGATTTTAAAGTTTTAGGAGTGACTAATTGGAGAAATGTTGATAAGCGGAGATTCTTGAGAAGGCCTCGGCCAGCCGAGGACTGTTGTGTCTATAGATGAATAAGAAGAATATATAACTTTTCTTTCAACGATATGGACAGAAATTGTTCCTCTACTAACTGTATACTCATATTTCTGTATAAATATTTATGTATGATGTATGCTTTGAATTTTTTTTCGAAACAAATATTTCTACAGAATGTCTTGTGGCATATCCTAAGAATGAAACTACAGAACGGACTGCTTCAAAATTTTGCAAATTTATACAGGAAAGGATTTCAAATGGCATTTCTCAACAAATTTAAATTCTGGTGCAAATTCGACAATAATCATATATCAGCGGAAAAAAAGATCTACCTTGAAACTCCCAATGACTAATTCTACCATTGTAGTATGTTTCAATTTATTTGTGCAATCTTGCTTTTTTTCACTATAAATTACTTCAATTCTCTTTTATATTATTTTATCATTATTCTGTTTAAAAAGCTTGCTTAAAAACATAACAGAAACATAATTTTTGAACAGCATCGCTAATTGTTTTAGCAATAACAGACAATAAATAATAAAATATTTTTAAAATTCTAGTTTTCACATAGGAGTTGGCGGTAAAGGAAAGCATTAATTTGTTTAAAAATAACTAAAAGAAGAAACATTAAGTTAACCATTCATTACTATATGAGTTTTAAAATGATATTTATGTGAAGTTTTTTAATAAATCACTCTATATTTTAATAATTCGTTAAGATATATGCGTTATCAAATATCTGAGATCTTCCATTATTATTACTATTATCATTTTAGTTTTCATGTAATTACATTTAGTGCTATGAAGTGTTATTTTTCATTTATACACATGCAAGTAATTCATTTTTCTTTCTATGACGTATGTTCTACGTAAGATGGTAAATTAATGTCTGCATCTTTTATTCAATCTCGTGATTTATTAAAGAATCCATTTTCAGTGTTAGAGAAAAAGTTAGTTAATTTCGTTCATTCTTCGCGCGTAATGTAATTAATTAATAATATAATAAACGAGATAATTCGAAATCTTTCGCTTACTAATGAATAAAATGATGCAGTTAAATAAGAAACAGCTTACAAGAAATTATAAAGCTCTGTCTGAATGTATTTTATTTATAATGTTCTCTGTGATGAATTTTGAATGTCTGCAAACATATTGCGTACTGTTTCAAGCAATATGGTGCGACCGAAACAATTAATTTTAAGATTTATTGCTTAACAGGACTTGTGGAGAAGAAAAATGACAAGATAATTTTTATTTTTTATTTGTTTTAATTGGTTCAGATTTGCCTCGTTTTCTTGATAATCGCCCCCTAAAATATGTCTTTTTTTTCACCATAAGTTAAATCATATTTCCTAAAAATTCATTTTTCAATGAATTTGTTCCCCCAACTAAAATGACCATCAAAATTGGTTTGTCGTCAGGAGAATTGCTTATTCGTTTCGAATCAAGATCACCCCCCTTAAAATTTCTTAAGGATCATTTATTGAGTTAGTGGACATTTTGACTTTTGACCATAATCAAGTGAGAAGGCGACGCAAATTGAGTAAAGATCGACCCTGACTAGAAGAACCTTGACTCCAACTACTGGATGAAAGAAATCACTTCATTATAAATAGAAATAAAAAATACTATCAGAGCTTCAACCAAATCAATTTTTTTATTTTGGTCTCCTCTTTAAAGATTTTTAAGCTGAGTCAGTGGCGCACAAAAAGGGGGGTTCGGTTCCGGATCCCTCCCTCCCCAAACCCTTGTTTTTTTTTCATTGTTTTAAATCCTATTTATATGGGTAAATTTTTTTTGTTATTAAAAATTAATTTTATTAATTAAATTAATTCTGTTACTTGCTCAATAATTTATTTTTTCCCCCGAAAATCGACAAAATCAAAAGGGCGGAAAGGGAATGGTAATTTTTTGACTCTGGCCCCCCATCTTTTAAAAAATTCTGTATGCGCCACTGAGCTAGTTATGGGTTTAAAATTTTTTAAAAAGCTGTCTTAGATTAATGTTAAAGAATAGGACCAGAATTTGGAACATTTTTCGTAAAAAAAGAAATAAAACTTAATATATATTCTGGTTTCCTATCCTTTAAAAGAGCAGAATTTTTTTATCATACTTTCATTTTTTTTTTTTTTTTTGGTATAAAAATGTGTTTCGCTTTTTTTCTTCTATACCGTAATGTTAAATGGGCTATGCCATACGTATTAAAACAAAAAGTATTCATGGAATTTTTTGGCTTTTTTAAAACACTATATTGTTAACAAATTTTATTAAAATATTCCAAATTTCCATAAAAATTGAGGCATTTTCTGTCGAAAATGAGCTTGTGTTTAGTTCAAGCTCTCTTCACAATAACAGTCTTAAATTCTTATAAGGAGGAAAATCTTTCAACAGTACCATATTTCAGCAAGCGTAACCGATTATTATTTCATGTTTTGTTTTCCCTTTTAAATTAATCAAAAAATTAAATTTTTAAAAAAAGGGGGTTCTTTTTGGTTCCCTTTGTTATGCTGTTGCGATTTTGTGAAAAAGTATTCGAAATTTCGGCCTGTACCGAGATTCTAAATAAGTTTTCACTTTAAATGTCAAAAAAGGTTTTCTTATTTAAAAAAGTTTCAAAATTTAAAAAACACATATTAAGCAGATGTATGTTTTGCAAACGTAATTTTCATGAAAAACATCATTATTCTGTCTCGAAATATGTTGGGTTTATTTAAGCCCCCTTTCATTTTGGTGAAGGTAATCTTAACAATAACTAAATTTGGGAAATGGTAAAAGACGCGGGGTGGAGCTAACTTTTCTCATAGTAGTCTATATATACCGAACTCTCCCAAAATTGCATACCACTGCTCAGGGGGAAACCACAAAAGGGTTTGGCCCTTTATGGATCAACATGCCATTTTTTTTTAAAAAAAGTTTAATGAGTATATACGTGTGCCGTCAAATAATAAGCTTGTGATTTGGGGAAAAAAATAAAAAAAAATTTCTAACAACTCAAAACTCTTTACTCAATACGAAAAAAAAGCATTTTTTTACTGTATACAAAATATTTTTTGGTATACGTGTAACTCAAAGTAACGTTAGTGTGACTTTTTTTTTTCAAAATTTGATCCAAAAAAAATACTAGGATGTGGGTTTTCTTTTTGGTAGAATGCATCTGAATTGGGTAATCTGTAAAAAAATTTCTAAGTTAGTTTTAATGTTATTCATTACTGAAAAATGACTCGCAGGCATAGGTAGAGGGAAAATTGATTATAATAGCATGAGTCAGTTTCTTCAATCAGTTAAATGTATCTGGGAAACGAAATTCATGTTTCAACTTTCATTTTTATTTGGGCCGGGGAGCCAGTGGTATAGGTATCGGATCGTGGCTTGCCTTGTCCCAGTTCGGCATACCACTAAGGCCTGCCGTGTAAAGCAGCGTCCCTTAAATTTGACGAGACGAAAAGTCCTCCCGTTGGTGTGGTGTGGTAGTTGGGGGGGGGGGGGTGCCGCTCGGTGTCTCCCCCTCCTTGCCTTGGTTTAAAATGATCCGTCGCCAAAAAACCCCGTGTAGCTGAACAGTGGCGTTTTTAATTAATCAATTCATTACTGTCATTTTTTCAACATGTCTATTCCCAAATTTTCTTTGTTTCAATAAATTTTTAAATCCCCTTTGAAATATACAGGAAATCAATCGTTTCATTTTAAATTCTTCAAGTTCCTACCAGTCGAAATGGGACAAATTTATATCAGATGGTAAAAGGTACAAAAACCGGCGTTTCCGATCATTATTTGCTGAGAAACATCTGGGTGAAAATTTTGGATTAATTAATCAGTTTTGGAAATAAATTATTCTATAACCTTTTTATCGTCTGGTTTCTCATGCCGTGAACTTTGATATTTTTTTTAATAGTTGGAGAAATACTTGCAGTTTTTTTGTAATAATATCGTTTATGAAAACATGTTGCTTAGCGTCGAAAGCGCGAATGTGATCCTTTTTTTGGGGATCTTTTAACTAACTTTGTGAGGTTGGATTAAAGTGCAAACCATTTTGATTGGTGGCGTGTCCAAAATATT
>BMAV01024038.1:213266-237432 GCA_019973955.1 Trichonephila inaurata madagascariensis | reverse complement strand
GATTAATTTTTTTATAAATTAATTATAATTATTTATTCAATAATTATTTTTTTACTGTGTTTTGTTCGAAAATTGACAAAATCAAAGGAGCATGATACAAAAATGGGGATTTTTTCAACCCCGGCCCCCCCAAAAACCTGTTGCGCTACTGCCTCATAAAGAATGTCACATTTCTTATTATGTTTACTCAATCATGCTAAAATTTTCAAATTGTATTAAAACTTAAAATTTAGTACATTTCTAGATAAATGCATCTAATTTGTTTTAGTAATATAATACTCTTACAAATATAAGTTATTATTTTTTATTCAAACTTCTATTAAATTTTTAAAAAAATATTTAAAATTTCACTTATAATTGTGATAAATTTAAAAGCACAAAAATTAAGCAATTTATTTTAAATATTGTTGTTAAAATAAGGGATTTATTATTGAGTCCTAAAAACATTTATAATGTTTAATTATGCTATTATGAACATCCCCCAAAATACAGGGGTTTTTTTTTTAAATACCTCTGGCGGCGTTTTTAATTATTTTGTAAGAAATTGGTACATCTTCAATAATCAAAAAAAGATGGGCGGATTTTTTTCAAGCTACGGGCTATTTTTTAATGTTGTTAAGGTGTTGCGGTAAACCCAGTGACTTAGGTGTGGTCATTTTTTTACTAAAATTATGAGCTTTATTTTCTTAATACTTGGACATTACCCTGTTTTAAATATGACAGTTACTTTTTTTCTAAAAAACACAAACATTTAAAGATAAAGGCTTAACCTATGACGACTACTTGACCGTGGATCTGAAAGTATTCAATGCAGCAAAAACATACGCGAAATATGAATATAACCCCAATTTATGCCCTTAATTTATTGTCTATTGTCAGCATCATTGAAAAACATAAATAATTGAGAACTCAATTCTAAAAGCGCGGAATGTGGGATGATGTCTGTATCGCCAATCCGGCTTTCGGTCATAAACAGTTATTTACTCTTCCCCTCGACGTGGGGGAAATAATTCATTAGGCGGAACCCAGGGATCCTTTTGTCTTCAGAATAAGTACACATATTAAAAAAGTTTCCAAATGAAGATACATGTGTCAAAAAACCATTTATTTTTTTTGCAGGTAATCACAGTTGCATCAGTGTAAAAGCCAATCCTAAAGTCTAGATGGTGAAGTTGTTCTATAAATATGGTACTTTCGTATGCAAAACAGACGTTTATAAATGGGTCACCCCAAATGTCTTGGTGCTGCCCAATCGATCGCTATCGACTCGATGCCAACCCCTTTTTTCATAATACCACTCCCCAAGTAAAAAGCGTTAATGGATGAACTTAAAAGATGATGTCTAATAAAAGGGAAACCCAGATGCTTAAAACAAAAAAAAGAAACCATGCATTCAAAGATTCTAAAAGAAATTAAACTTGCGACCTTCTAGATCTAAGCTTGCTAAAAAGGACTTCAGTGAAAAGATGTGATCAATTCTTCTGCTCTGATCTTTTGTCTATAACGGACGTCATACTATGAACTAAAAATCACCCGAAATAAAAAGTCTCTGTGTGTTTTTTTATAATTGAAAATTCTCTGAAGATTAACTAGAAGATATTTGGATGAAATCTAAATTTTTTCCGGGGTCATTTTCCCCTGGGCCCAAAAAAATATTATATTTGTGTTTTTTCAAAATACAATTTTACCTAATCTTGAATATATCCTTTAGTAACCCCCTTTTTTTTAAAAGTCTCATTAATTCTTTTCCCAAGGGTTTTTAACTCACCTATACCATATTCCCCCTATTCCATAAAACCTCCTTTGTAACATTTTTAATTTAAATTTTTTTTTGTTTTCAAAATAAATAGTACTTTTAGACGGGTAACAAATCATTAAAAGGACTTATAGTACTTGACCTTTGGAAAATATTTTTAAAAATAATTTAAGTAATCGGATATTTAAATGGTATTTCAAAATACCCACCTCTCATCTATCTGTAAAAAAAGAGTTAAAACTTGAAATTTTTTAAAATCAGTCTCTTAAAACCCTAGTCATTATTCAAAATTCATTGTAATTTGTCATCATTTTAAAAAGTATTGTTTTTTTCTATGTTTCAGAACATATTTTGCTAAAAAAAATTGTTTAATAATAAATTTAAAAAATATTTTTTGGAAAGGGGGAATAATAAATTTTTTGTTTTGGATCATAATTTTTTGCTTTATAAAGTGAACTACGATCTCGAAATCTATTTCTAATATTGCTATTTCAATAGAAGACATCAAATGGCTAAATCAAACCCACTATCCTATTGGTTTAAAGTTTGACCCCATATGGTTTTGCGATTGCTGATAAATTACTGGTAAATACCTCGCTTCTCATCCTCTTTTTTTTCTAATTAGAACATTTTTTAAATAACCTAAATAAATTTTAAAAAAATCCCCCTAAAATAAAAAAAAACCAACTCAAAAATAAATTTCATAAATGTTTAGAAAAAATTGTACAATATCACCGCAAAAATTAAACTACCAATAAAACCCCAAGTTCCACCCAACCCTCCCACAAAAAAGAAGCGGATAAACATCAAATTCAATATTCCCCCCCCCCCTTTCCCAACCAAACCCGCGAAAATTTTCCCATCCCTATACCCAACAGAAAAATAGCGTAAACCATTTCCTCATAAAGTGAAAATTTAAATCATTAAGAAAAATTTTAAAAAAAAATTCTTAAAATTTTTTTTACATGTTCTAATAGAAAAATAGACAGAGAGGGGAGGCTACGGACAATTTTTATCAGTGATTTTTCTTTTTTATCCATAAAGATTTGAACTTGCGAAAAGTGGTCATACAAAAAGATCATTTACCTTTATTTAAAGACAAATATTCCCTTGTCTCGAAAGTTTTTACGACCACCATACATCAAGAAGGGAAAAAAGAGGCCCGGAAAAACGGGCTTCTTCCATTTCTTTCCATTTTGGGAAAAGAACACCTGCTGAATGAGCAGACGCAACCAATAAAACAATGGGGACACAACAGTTCATTTCCCATCGAACTGCGGTATTTACAAACACCCTGGACTCTTCTGGAACGACCAGGGCTAATATCCCCCAAATTGGCTCTTTCTCCTTAAACCCCACCATGGACAAAAAAGAAAAAACTTTCTTTCCCACCAAAATAACGGAATAACAAAATGTTATTTCCCAAAACCCGGGAAGGGGTAAAATGGCAACCACTGCGTTCGAATATGGGGGGGACGGGGATAACTGTTCCAGTACGCTACTACTATAAACGTACCCGCTCGACAAGTCACATATTCGTTTGGGCCCAATCCTTGCGACAGCTCCCATCATTTATTTTCTGTGGGACTGTAAAACCCAAAATGTGGGCAATGGGATGAAGCCAATAACACTAATTTTTCTGTATGTTCCCAACTTTCACCAGCAGAAGAACCTGCAAGAGCAATGTAACGCTAAAAGACCTGATCGGATGCGGTGCTTTCCGGTACCGTCCCAATCCCCCTATTGGTCGATGGGGGACCGATTGGCCGCCACGCATTCACTGCACGTTCGAAATTGAAGGGGGGGCTGCAGTACCCCAGTGGTGGGGATTGGATCATAGCAGGCATGCAGGTTCGACCTGTCCCCACAAACCCCCGTGTGGGAAAATGTGACGCACGTTAAATCTGTCGGGGCCCCAAAAGTTCCCCGTTGGTGTGGTGTGGGAAGAAAAGGGGTCCACTCAGGTGTACCCACGCCCTTGACCATGGTTTAAAATACTTTCAATCTAAAGAATCCTCGTGTATGAACAGTGCGATAATAATCTTCCCCCCTCACCCGGGGAAATTTTAAAATTGAAAATTAAAAATTTTGAAAAAAAAATCCTACTTACATGGCTAAAGGGAAAATTCTGATTTTATAATGGGTTTTGAAAATTCACATTATTTTCAATTACCACCCATTGAAATAATGATCGGCGTTTTCTTAAAATTTCGTTCCCTGTTATATTAAAAAAAGGATGAAACCCTTTATTTATATTTTAAAAATTCTGTTAAACCCCTTAAAAGGCATATATAAGGCAAATTATTTTATAAATGAAGCATTTTCCCTAAAAGGAGAATTTTTGAAAAAGGGCCATTCTATGTTCATTTTTTTCAAAATATTTACTTAAATAATTTTTATTGTAATATATTCTTATAAAACAATTTTATATATACGTTTCTAATCAAGTAACACTAAATATCATAAATATTATCCCTTTATACGCTTTTTCAAAAAGGTTCCCAACGTGTCGGATACCTTAACTACCCAAAACGCCTCAGCCAATTCACCTTAAGCGATTAATTATTTTTTCCAAAATGTTTCAGGGGGAAAAGGTATATTTTTATTTCATATAACTAAGCATAATACTTAACAAATTGCAAAATGGAAGAATTTTATTTTAATTTTTAAATTTTTCTATTTCTTATTTTATAGTTTTTTGGGGTACCTCTAAATGTTTTTTAAAAGTTTTTCTTTTTATAATACATTATAATTTTTTGAAAATGTTTTTATATAATTTGAAACAATTTCCCTCTTTTACAAAAATTTCATGTTCGTACTTTTTTTTTTGAAATTCTATTTTTTGTGTGCATATATACAAAAATATATATATATATATATAGAGAGAGAGAGAGAGAGGCCCCAATTTGAAATATGGTTAATATTAAATCTTACATTGTAATGGGAAACAGAGATAATTTTGACGTTTTTGGGGTTATCTTTCCATTTTCATTTCTTCTTAAACCAAAATGCGCTTTTTCTTTTTTTGTTCTTCCTCGAATATTTTCAAGAATCTTAATGCCCACCCCAAAGAAAAACCGGATGAGATATTTTTTATGTACGGGGGACAAACTGAATCTCTTAAAAAAAAGCCTTTAATCCCCCTATAATAATTAAAAAAAAATATGCAAATCAAAGATAGAAAAAAAAAAATATTGGTTCCCCTATAGGCTACGGGCAAGTCTATCGGCCTGCTACTGTACATATTAGTTAAGGGGTTTTGCAGTATAAATTCCGTTCTGATTTCTATTTTCTTAGATATAAATTCGTAAAATTCAACGCATAGTGCACAGTTTTTTTCTTCCTATACATTCTAAATTTCACACTAGTAACTTTTGGGACCTTTTAGATTGATCGAGTTTCCTTTATGTCAAATTATTTGGTTTTAAATTAATTTCTTTTTCGATTTGGTACTCATTAACACAAATCTTAAAAAAGATCATTATAAAATATTTAAAATTATATAATATATTACTAATAAATTTTTGAAAAAAAAACCCTTTTCCCTTTTTAAAAAAGGAAATTAAAAACCCATCAAAAAAAAAATTTTAAAACAAAAAACCCAGGAAGATTTTCTTATACGGTCGCTATAGTGGATACAGGACAAGCACTGTGTACCTTTTTTTTTTCTTTAAGATTTGCTTTTAAATATTATTAATTCAAAAGTTGTCCTTTCCAAACTAGTTAACAAATGGCTTCAGTTGAACTTTTCAGAAAAATTCAAAAAAAACTGTATTAAAAAAGGATGTACTAGGTGAAAGGTTCTTTAATCAAAAATCTTGTATTCCCGTTGAATACTGGCAGCAATAGATATAAGTAACATATTTTTTGTTAATTTATTTTTTTAAAAAAACAATATATTTCCCCAAAACTAGGATGTAGTTGCTTTAAATATGAAATAAAATTACCAAAAACACGCATTTTCTATCGAGGGGCTAATGGGGTTCTCGGGTTTTTTTTTTCAAAATTTAAATTAATTTCCCGCAATGAAAAAGGCAAAATACGTTGAATTTTTTAAACAACCATTTTTTTAATTCCTACTCTATTAGCTCACTCTCTCTCTCTCTCTATATATATTTATTTATTTTCGTGGGAAATTTTTAATCGTTGAAAATACATTTTAAAACCCTCAATTGAGCTTAAATTTTATAGACATGATTATTTTGGATAAAAAACAGTAATTTAATTATAATTAATCAAAGTTAATTAAATAAAAAAATTTTTTAAAAAATTTTTACAGCCACGGGGGTCATTTTTGGACTTGTGACCCCACTGTCGACTTGTGTTAAACGAAGGGCCCAAAAACATTCAGTTGAACTGAAATTTTATAACGATGGTTTTTGGGTGACAATACGATTTTTAATGATAATTAAGTAAAATTTGACCATTTAAAGTTGGTTTTTTCCTTTGTATTCATATTTATACTAAATTTATTTTTTTTAAAAAAATAGCTAAAATAAAAATTTTCTTTGTTAATCTAAGTAGGAATTATGATTTTTTTAAAATTACTTGTTCAAAACAAATTTGTCTTTATAAGCTAGCATTATAATCAACTAGACAGCCAACACGAGGTTGCATAGATGAAAAGAAGAAATAAAAACATAATATTGAGGGGTTTAATAAATTTAGATAAAACTTCGCATTTTGTATTTGAAATAAAAATAAAAAATTTCTTGATGAAGATATATATATATATAAAAAAAAGGGACAAAATATATTGGATCAAAAAAATATAATAATTTTTAAAATTGAGATTCATAATATGATTAACATTTTTGGCATTTGCTTTATTTTTGATGTAGTATTCTGATCGGGGAAAAGATCTGGATTTTATTTTCATTTATTGGATATCGGATTAAAATTTTTATGTTATCCGGGGAATAAAATTAAAATAAACCCTTTAATATTATTTTTTTTTGACATTTTAAATGGGGAAACCGGCGTTGCTTATTATTTTCTTCTAACAGTTAGGAGGCACAAATTGGTAGAAAAGAGTTTGGAATTTTGGGTTTCCAAGTATAAAATTTTAACCCTTTTTTTTAAAAATGTCGGGCCAAATTTTTTTAAAAATTGGGTATTAAAAAATAACATAAAACAGTCTTTTAAATTTTTTTAAATTTAAAAATTTTTCATAGAACTTTAATTTTAAAATTCATATTCAAGTAATAAATAATTGAGTGATCTAATAATTCATCAATAATTCTTGAATTTATAATGAAATTCAAAGGGATTTATGACGTATAAAATTTTAAAAAGGAAGGGTTTTTAAAATTTAAATAAACAAAAAAAAACATTTCCTTCTTTCCAAAAATTGCAAAAAAAATTCTTTTTTAAAAAATTTTTGGGAAAGGTAAAAAATAATTTTTTTTTTTTTTTGTTTTGAAATATTTTTTGGGGGAAAAAGAAAAAAAAATTTTAAAAAAAAAATTTAAAATTTTTTAAAATTTGGGAGAAAAAAATTTTTAATATTAGAAAGAAAAAAAAAAAAAATTGGAAAAAATTTTTTTAATTGTTTTTCTTTGCCCCCCTTTTAAATTTTTTACTATTTTTTAAAACAAAAAAAAACCCCCTTTAAACTTGAAGTATAACTTAATAAAAAAATAAGAAAAAATTTATGTTTTTACCCCCATAAAAAAAATTTTGTAATTATATATTGAAATCAGTTCTAAATTTTTCCAAGTTAAATATGTTCAGAATATTTTTCTTTAAAATTTAAGTTATATTAAAATTTTGGAACAGATTAACCCCCGCGTATAAAAATAATATGACTTTTCAGTTGTCAAGGAGTTTTATGTATCGTTTTTTTAACAAAAGATTAAAAAATATAAAAAAAAAGATAATATCAAACTTTTCAAAGGTAAAGATTAAAAAAGTGTTGTCTCATGCATATTCCTTTGACAAACCCTTCTAAACTACTTTTTTGATCAGAGAGTGATGTATGCAAATAATCGTTATTTTTTAAAAAAAAGGTTTTTAAGTGAATGGGAAGAAAAGGGATATGTTAGGGGTTAATGGAAAACCCGAGTGAGTCAGTGAAAGAGTTTAGTAACGTCACCTATAAAAGCAACACGGGGCCTTTGGTGATGGACCTCGTCTTTTTTGATTCATTGTTAAAGAGAAAGAACAACGACACCCGGGTTATACCACCCCCAAATTCGCCCCAATTTTTGTTTTAAAAAGAAAAAGGAATACTTTCAGTCTAAACCCAATTTAACATGTTTAAAATTTTTTTCTAAAGGTCTTTAATGGCACTAGGGCTCGAACTCCTGACCCCGCCCAGTCAAGTCCATGACCTGCTACTAGGCCCCTGGCCAATGTAGAAAGATCAAAAAGACCAAAAGGAGGACCCCAAAAGGGGGGAATTCACAGTAAAAAATTCAAGAGTGAATCGAATCTATAATAGAGTTTTTTGAACAAAATAAATCGTAATTATCGAAACTTGTTTGAGAATTTGGAAAGGAAAAACCTCTTCTTTTTTAGTCTTTTTTTAATATTAGTTATTCAAAACCCGGATTAAAATGAATTACAATAAAAACTGATATTATTAATCCGACGCCCAAGCATCCCAAAAGGTCTTAGATTTTTTATGTGACAAAAATTGACACAAGCATATATAGCATGAAGTGGTCTTCACTGAAATGCTACTCACTAGGAAACAATCAAAGAACACTAACCACAGAGCTCATTCTCAAGCAGCTACTTTGCTATATAGCATCAAACTTTGTCCGAACGATTGCCCCAGCCAATCAGAATACAGCTACTGCCTAGCATAGTAAACAATCATCGCATCCACATCTATTATTTTATCCCAGATGTGGGATTGAGGGCCGAACATGGCCCAAATGTTTATACCATACTAAAGAGCCAGAGGGATTCCTGTTACGTAACTGTTAATTTCCAAATGGCTTAGGATTACTAAATAAATTCCAACGCTTACCTTCTCGCGGTAAAATACCCAGATGTGAACAATGCCGACACATTACTTCTAGGGGAAGTCAACCCTTTGACTTTACTTTGGTCAAGGTTTGTGAGAAACAAGTAAAGTTTTCTCGTCAATCTTTGGTTATTTTGGTTCATCATACAAGGAATGACAACAGACTAACGGCTGAATAGTAATTGTGGCTTCGTCCAACAGGAATAGTTCGGTAAACCGGGCTTCATTCGAAAGCGTGGGGATAATCCCATTTTAAAAAAAAGACACAAAATGGCAAAAACCCGAGACTCGTTAAATTTGGGCCAGACAACAGAAAAAATGCCTACATCTCCCCGCTAAACATCAACGATAAAATTTGAGCCCTGCGCCATTTTGTCTTGAATACCTCAATATATTTACATTAATGACAGCTTTGTCATAAAATTGGGAACCCAACAAGCCGTTTTCATGGTTTAAAGAGTCATTATAATACATACTATTTTATTCCTATTGGGGTTGCGGAATGGTGTTTTACCATTGCCGACCTAGTGCATTCTCCGGGATCTAGTTTCTCTTTTCAGTGCGGCACCTTATGTGGTATATCAATCACCACAAGTCATTTTAATGCTCTGTTTCCTCCCCAAAGGGAGGTAGGTACCTAAGCCTGACTATGCGGAATTGTACTTGGGAAATTTAATTTTTTTAGCACCCAAGCCAAACAGGTTTCTCAAAGTCTTTTTTCAAACCGCAATTTAAACATACGACGTAGACGCTGCCGATTTTCTGCATAATTAAAATCCATCGACTTGGGCTAAAGTCGAACACAGCGCTATGCTACTCAGACGGTGGAGACATTAGATTATAAAAATAAAAATAAAAAAATGTTTGCAGACTTAAGTATAGTAAAATGACTGTTTTGAAAAAAAAAGGGAAAGAAGATCGCCTTGAAGAAATTTTTTCTCGAAGTAACTTAATCATTTAACAAACAAATGTTTTCATCATATAATTGGAAACAAAATATAATATTTATAAGAATTGTATTTACTTTAAAAGCATAAATGAATAAAAACTCGAAAAACATGGAATAAAGATTTCATAAAATTCTACTTTTTTATAATTTATAATACATTTATTTCTTTTAAAATGCCTCGCATTTTTCTCTCGCTTGACAAGTTCATTACTTGAAAAAAATGGCAAGTATATATCTTCCTTTCGGGAGCTCATAAATATTTTATAGAGTTTAAAAATGTGTCGTCATTCCATGATACTACTTCAACTTATTTTATTTATTATTTACCAAAGCAATCATGCAAGTAATAGATTTAAAAATTCAATTCTTTTCTCATTTTAAGATATTTCTTTTCTTATGACCGGACTGTCATTGATTGTTCATGATAGATATAGTTTAAATGTAATCAAGTTATGAAAAAATAATGTATCGTGTCAAAACGTTTCATAAATAACCTTTTTTTTTTGCAATTAAAAAAAACTATAAGCCCCTTGCGTTAATAAAAACTTTTTTAAATGGCAAAAAAATTTTATTTTAGCGCTAAGCAAAAAATTTTTTTAACCCCTTAACTCCCCTGCGTTTTATCCCCTTTTCCCCTCAACCGATGCGTTAAATGCCCCCTTTCTTTTATATACGACTTTCCGAAATGCATTCCGTTTATTTTCGCTGCTATCAGCAAAGTTATTCCGGATGTTATGGAATGCAATAAAATGACCATGACAGTATTCGTAAATTATTTATTTCAGTCTAAAATGTGCTTATTTATTCCTTTTCTCAATACATCTCATACATATACCTATGTGCAAAATGGTGGCACTGGGGAGCGAATCGCGTATCTTTTAATTGGCAGTTAAAGGTCTTATGTGAAGAAATATTTTGTGTGCTTAAAAATGTTACGTGGTATCGATTCAAAGATATATTTCAGTGAAGTTATTATCCCCTCATTCAGAAAGATAAGTGCAGAGATAATTGCTTTTCATTGATTCCATCTCCTTTTTTATATAGAATACACTATATTAAAAATACCCTATTCTCTCTTAAAATGTTGCAATCCTCACATTACTTATAAAATTCTATTCTGTATAAATTTGAATATATTATATATATATAACTATTCATTAACATTGGAGATACTATTTTGCAAATTATATTAAATTGTGTGAGCGAAATTAAAAAGTTAGAAGTTATATAAGATGCAACAAATTTAATACTTTTAACCATAGGTTATGATGAAAACAAACCTGCTAATTGAAACTTGTTGTTATTACTACTTACACCACAAAACGACATCAGATCAAGGCCTTCGAAATTCCTTGTGGTAAAGGCTACTTGTAGACGTGTCTTTAGCCGTAGCTTTGAGCACCATGTGAATGACAGAACCTTTTGGCTTAGTTTCACCCTCAAATTGAGTGGAGGGTCTTTGACCAACCTGGAGGGTAGTCAAGGGTCTCTCAACTATATTTCCCTTCCACCATCCTCACAAGGGGACTTGCGGCTCGACGAATGTTTAGAGTCCTCCCCCACCCCATGCCGCGAAAACATTTTACATTTACAAATGACCATACTAGGCCACTTTTCTGCTTAGGCATGCTAGGCATAGCCTCGGTGCAAAAAATCGGAGAGCGAAAAAAGAGAAACAAATTAAAATTACAGCATGTGTAGCACCACCTAGAAAATCGAGAGAGAAAGATTTCTGACCTCAAGAGAGTAAGGACTGAAATGAGATCTACTATAAAAATTGAAAAGTTTAACAGTTTAATGTTCCTATGCACGCAATTGTAATAGAAACTGATTACTATGATGTTATTAATGATTTTCTCGAAAAAAAAATCAATCGTTTTTCGAAGAAAGCCTTCGTTATATAAGTTCGATGACGGTGACTCAATCAAGAATAAGGATGTCAAAAAGTAAAAGTCAGTAAAGCGATAAGCGAAGAAACAGATGCTAATTAACAAGTAGAAAACAGCTTGTATTAATGTATACTTTATGCTGTAGTTGCAGACGCTTTCATTAATTTATTGCACTAATTTTCTAAAGGGTGGGTGGTCTGTGATGCCGTAAAGAGTAAGAAAGTGGCCAAACCGTGCCACCTTTCCTCCCTTACGACTGTCAGTCCATAACACAGCAGGTCCATAAGTGGTATATAATGGAAAGACTATCCAAACAGCAAAAACAAAGAAAGGAAAGGAGTAAAAGAATTAAGAGAAAATCCCACCCGATACAAAACAGGAAAAGTAAGAACTAAAGGATAAAAAAGGTGCTCTGGAAATAGGGGGCTTAACTATTGAAGAGCCTAGGGCACGGCCTAGCCTACTGAACAGCGTAGCACACTAAAAACGGCCCTGACCCATGCTTTCTCAGGAAATCAAACCCAGACCCTATGGCACAGCAGTTAGCGTCATTAACTACCACATATCGGATGGGCGGAATCCTAGTAGCATCTACCTGAAAATATATTATTTAATCAAGTAGATTGACACTGAAGACCCGTCATGTCGAATGATTAATGCACGTAAAATCAGTCGAGCTCGAAGTCCTCCCGTTGGCGTGGTGTGCAAGCTCGAAACGGGAGGTGCCAGCTTAGGTCCTCGTTTCTTGACCATGGTTCAAAATTACAACGTTCCTGGCTAATAATCCTTATGTTGCACTGTAGTGTGATGTTGCAGTGTCATGTGTGTAGTGTGACTATAGTTCATAAGCACCCACACTCACTAAGCCAGCCGATTTAGAACTGAACATAAAAGACATACTACAATATTAATGTCTATAACTATCAACGCATAAAACTCTCTTTTGAATAAACATTCATCTTCTTTTAGATAAAAGTAAACATCTGGTGATGTTCTCTTACTCGAACGTACAATATGTTTTTAATGATATTTTACCGTTTTCTTGCCTCGCAGCTATAAGATCTGTTTCCTATGCAAATGACAACGTTGTTCATATCCATACGTGCTTCCCCTAAAATGTTGCAGTATTGTTTCATCTGACATCACGCCGAAAACTGATAGCTAAGAGACAAACAACATCTAGACTCCACCTGTGAACCGAACCTCGAGTAAAATTCCAGGCGTAAGAAGGAACCACCCTCACTCCAAGAGAATGGAGAGGGGAGAACGCTTGCAACATTCGAAAAGAGACGTTGTTTTTTGCCATCTGAATCACCAATAAGGTATTCTAAAGTATTAAATACTCAATAGTTTGAAAATTTTACCTAACAGTAAATATTGTAATTAAAGCTTAGATGTAATAAATCAATAATTTAATTTTTAAGATTCACTCTACTCATCAATTTTTCCAATACGTCACACTAATAACGCATAACTACTTTCAGAATTTTTTAGAATATAAAATTAATCAAATTCTTTTAAAGATTTAATATAGCAATATTTGCTGATTTATTGAAGGCTCATCATCGAGACATAAGCAATAAGGCATAAAGCAACAAAGGATAGTATTCCTTTAAATGCCCATTATTCAAGCTATCACATATTACAACTCTGAAGTGCGATCGCATGACGAAGTCGACACATCAACAAGCACCCTTTCATCCTCACTAAGCCAATGTGTCAACATATTTAATATGCGTCTGCCGCTGCCGAACAAAGGTCTTTATTTAGAGACCTGAACTCACTACCTTTTGTTTACAAGATAGTTACTGAGTTGAATAGATTACCACTAAATATTCCCTGATAACAGTTTATATGAATATTGCCTGGGTAATCATTGAAGTTCTTCATATATGCGATAACGAAAATAAACGGTGGTTTTAATACACTGAACTATTCTAAACAGTATAATAACAAAACATATTAATTTTAATCTTAAATATAACCAGATGTATTGACATGTATATGTCTATAAAAGTTATATATTAGTATTTATATGTCTGTGTAACCTAACCATAGCATTTGCATTAATATTTATAAGTCTAGGACTGAGGTTGGTAAACTTTCAAGAGATAAGAGCCACGTAGTAAGTGAAACAAGGTAAATAGGTATTAAAAGGCCATTGGCAACGGTGGCTCAGAGGTAGCGTTCCCGCTTCATAAGCCGAAGGTTGCGGGTTTGACCCCAGCTGGAGTTGATAGATTTTCTGGATGCGAAAATAGTAGATACGCATGTCGTATGATTATGTGGCATGTAAAAGATCCCTTGAGTAACATTTTGGTTGTGAGACTCTCGGCAAAAACTCACGGCAATATTTAGTAACTGACGATAGATTGAATTAAAATTAATTCAAGCGTCGAAATTTGGTTGCGATCCACCACTAGATGGGGCCGCGGAGAAATGGCTCTCACATTTAGGACTTAATGTGTCTGCTAAGTTGCTAAATTGCAGTCCATTTAGAAAGAAAAGTATTAAAGAGCTACTTAACTGCATAGACATGAGCAGGGGTGTTCTCACAATTAAAATTGTGTTCAAATGAAAATATTTTTATATTTAAATAATAAAACAACATTTTCAATTACTTTAAAATTTACTAATTATTAAAGATATGTTCTGATTCTCTGGGATTCAATGCAAAAAAAATCATTGACAAAATATCATAACGTTGGGAATGAATTAAGTTTTTTCTTTGTACAATTATGAAGGAAAAGGAAAACATTACTTTTTTAGCATACATAACTGTTTCTTCTACTGATGCGTTGAGGCAGAAATCTGAAGATCTTCAATCTGCTGATCCTGATTTACGCAGCTTATGCATTAATATTTATGTGGGTATGCAACTTCTGTGAGGTGATCAATTCACTCAAACACATTAACCCAGTGCTTCTCGAACTTTCAATACTGGCGCCCCCTTTTCAATCACAATTTTTATCGTGCCCCCTTATACATTAATAGTGTACTGAATGCAATAATAATGCACTTGACGCTAAAGCTACAATACGCGATCTTTTAATTATAAACCGTACAAATTAATAACATTAAGTATTAAATTCTGTATATATATGTTTCTTTTAAGCAAAAAAAATTAAGTAATAGGATAATTATTATGCTATTTTTCTTTTCTCTAATTTTTAAATTGGAACATTTTGCAAAATGCGGTGGCTTGCTTAGAAGACAAAATATAGATATCAGCTAAATATAGAAAAAGAACTCACAGGGTCAATTTCTAATCATAAGCATTCCTTTGAAAACCTTTGCTCTGCAAGACAAGACCATGGAAGTCGCTAATACTTATTAAACGTGTTCTTAATTCAGTATTAAATAATTAGTTATAAAATACTCTGTGCAGCACACACACACATTGATACATTAAAAGTATACCGGCTGAAATACCTGTTCTTTGCACGAGTTCACACACACACATTTATAAGAAAATAAAACATTATTTATATAATAACTGAATTGTAAGGAGAATAAAGCAAAGTGCGCCACAATGTTTGAAAAATGTAAAATGATTTTCTTAAATGATTGCTCAAATTATAATTAGTATTAAGCGAACTGTAATTTTAAGCTTCACAGAATTAGCATTTAGAATTGATGTTAAATAATGAACAATATTATAAAATTCCGATGAAGAATAATTGTATTATTTTTAATATTTAAAGCGAAAAGACTTCAACATGGTTGAACCCGGGAGCAGGCGCACACTCGATATAATGGTCGAGCGGGGTTATTGAGTCCCCCAAATCCTTTTTTTATAATTATTTTTATAGTACACAGTAAAAATCGTAATTCCAGTGAATAATTTATTTAAGAGAAAACGTACTAACCTACTTTCAAGGACTTCTTAATTTTTCTTTGATAATTTTAAGAAAAAATCCAAGAAAACTGAACTAAAATGTTTCAAATGTGCGTGACCTTAAAAAAAGACACAAATCACTTTTCGCTAACATTACAGGAATGTTATTTGTTTTCCCCTAGCTTGATCAGTTTCAACTTTCTTCAATAGATTACATTTGCCCATTTTTTATATATTCTGCTCATTTACATTTATAAGCCTTAAGAAGTCGTACAACACAACAATCAAAACAACGGGGAAAGTGTAGCTTGTTCATAGAATATATTTTTGAACAAAAGTGGTAGCGCCGGGAACTCGATCAAAACAAGTACCTTAAGATTGTAAAAAAAACGTTTGCCACACTCCCAAAAATAAGGAAGATATGTGACAAATTCATTTTAATTCCCATTAAGACTGCCATATAGGAGGATACTATCTGTCAAGGTTTCTGATAACAAATAAACAGTTTTCCCAGAATCAAAACGATATAGAGAGCCTAGGGTGACAGAGCCTCGCGCAACCGCTCCCGGGTTAAAAGTTTATTTATTATAAAATTAGGGATGTTAGCTCTACCAAAAGGTTGTGTAAAACGTTTTTCATTATACATTATATGTTTCACAATACTCATAAAAATAAATCTTGGCCAAATAATCCTTCAAAATGCTCAATATGCTTATTCATTTATCATAAAACACTTTCACATGGAAAAACGAGCAACAGAAATATATTATTTACAACTTCCCTAAAAGAAAAAGGGACGGAACTAACCATTTCAGTAAGTTTAAAGGTCAAACAGATGTTAAGCAAAAGTAGTATTTTAGGTTGAAAGAAACGTAATTAAAAATCTTTCTTCGTGGGATTACAGCAAAACAAACAAAATGTTTTTTTTATTTGGTTATAGGATCAAAGATAGCTAATGAGCGTTTGAAGCTTTTTTTGATGATGTAATATCGCAGATGATATATATAAATTATATCAGTGTAAATGTGTATTTTTTTATTATGTCAGAAAGTATATATATATATATATATATTGTTTTACTTCATTCCAGTAAATTAATTTTTTTAAACCTTTCATTTTCGATATGCTCGTGGTCTCCTTGTAGGGTTATCGTGCTCCCTAGGGGGCGCTCACCCCAGTTTGAGAAGCACTGCATTAACCGTTTAACTTCCACCGCCGTATATATTCGTCTTGTCCAATCATTTCGTTTAGTGCCTGGACGTATATATACATCTTTCCTAAATACTATTCTTTTCTTTGCGCTGTTATCAGTAAAACTCTTCCGAAGACTTTGGAATGCAATGAAATCATCTTGACAGCATTTGGGAAGGATTTACTTCAGAAAAAAGAAACAAGTAATATAAAAGAAAGTAATAAGTCAATTCCTACTTAGATCAACAAAGAAAAATTTTATTTCAGCTACTTTTTATTAAATAGTTACAATTAATATAAATACGTATATACATAGGACAGAATCACAACATTAAGTGGAAATTAATTTTTATTATTAAAGTATCGTATGGTCATCTAAAACAATCGTGTCTATAAAATTTCAGTTCAACTGAATGCTTTAAAACGTGCGGAAAAAAAAATCTCTTAAAGTTTTGACCCAAGTCACTAAAAATGAAACTAACGTGGCTATATCTGTGATTCTGTAAATAATTAATTTCAGTCAATTAATTTGAATTAATTATTATTAAATTATCGTATTTTTACCCGAAACAATAGTGTTTAGAGTTTTCAAGTTTTGACACAAGTCGACAAAAAGGCGGCTAAGTCGAAAAAATGATGCCAACGTGGTTGTATTTGCAATTCTTTGGATAATTAGTTTTAATCAATTTTTATTAATTATAATTAAATTACTGTATTGTTATCCAAAATAATCATGTATATAAAATTTTAGCTCAATTGAGCGCTTTAAAATGTACTTTATGAACGATTGAAAATTCTACTAAGATAAAAAAATAAATATATAGAGAGTGTGAGCTAATAGTAGAAATTGAATAAGTGGTTGCTGGAGCCATTTGTGAACGAAATATGACAGTTTTGAATGCAATGTTAACATAAAGTGTCTTTGATTTGGGTCCTTTATTGCAGCGGTCGCCAAAGTAGTGGTCCGCGGACCACTTGTGGTCCACGAGAAAATTTCCTGGTCTCCAGAAAATGTGGAATATACTTGCTCATCACGTTAAGTTATGTTTTACGATGCATAGAAACATAATTAAATTTTCATGACAATACGTGAAAAGTTATAAAAATACTATTTCATAGAATCATGCCATTTCGAAGAATAAACCACGGTAAATAAGTCGTATTACTGTCTCTACATTGTTTTAACTACATGCTTTGTCTCATCTATAGTTTCGCACTCTTCTAATAATTCACTGTCTTTTATATCACATACGTATATTAGTGGTCCACGGTGATCTTATTAGTGGTCCGCGGAATTTAAATTGTGAATGTACTGGTCCGCGAGGTCAAAAAGTTTGGCAACCGCTACTTTATTGAATTCTCGCCCATTTGAAACATTTTAATTCAGTTCGGTTGGATTTATCTCCTCAAACTATCAAAGAAAAATTGAAAACTCCTTCAAAATGGGTAAGTATACTTAAACTTAAATAAATAATTGAATGGAATTACAATTTCAATCGTGTACAATAGAAATAATTATAAAAAAATTATTGGAGTGATTCCGTGACCCCCTCGCGACCACTAACGTTAGTATCGAATGCGCAACTTCTCCCGGGTTAAATAAAGAAAATCATGTGTTGTATAAATATTATATTTGACTCAAGCGAAATGTTTTTTTGAAAGGCGCATGTGATATTTATACATATTAAAGATTATTTGTTTAAAAAGTTGATGCAATTCAAACAAAAATTATAAACATTTGCTTTAAAATTCGCTTCTGAGTAAAAATGCCAAAAATGTTAGCAATATTTAATAAAAATAATGCGGTCTTGTGAAAAATGTACGAAATGCTAAAAGATTAATATAATGAAAGAGATTACGCTAAGGTAATAATTGTTCAAAAAGATTCTTAGCAACCCGCTTAATCCTCCATTAGGCACTTGGTATATCTCTGATATATATAATGAAGTTAATTTTGGTGTCGCATCTACACGGTGAGAGAGAACGCGGCCATTTGTTGCCTGTCTGTCTTTCATCACTCACTCTATGGTTTAATATTAAGGAAGCGGCCAATCGCTGCACATTTCGGGCGGAAAGCGCTCTTGAATCTCATAGATGAAGTACGTCCAACCACGTTACTTTTAATGTCTCTCCAATTTTTCATTAATGTTCATGTTTTTCTGTAACATAGAATATATTTTTCAGTCTTCTACTAAAATAACAAGAAATAAGTGTTGTGCAACTAATATGGTTTTTCGATTGGGATTTTAGATGCGTCTGAGAAATCCCGTGCGAAGATGTCTGATATTAACATTCCCATGTTTCGTTCATTACTACTCAGGATTGAAGAAATATGTGCGCCCTGTTCAAACGAAGAAGTATGAGAAACAACACCCAAGAACATCGAAGAGGAAGTACTGTTCGCCTTGTAAGGAGATTAAGAAAACAAGACTATCAAAACTTTGCTGTGTAAAATTCGAAAAATTCATGTATTTGGACATTGTAAGGAAATTTTTGTGGAGACTGTAACGAAAGATCTTAGAATGTAAATAGGTAGTGGTGACAGGTATAACTAACCGCTACCTTTATGTTGCGTGTTTTGTTTAAATTATAAGCATTTTTAATAACTTATTTAAAATTGCTTTATGCATCAAGTATATTTTCTATTATCTTTTATTGACGTAACTAATTTTGTCCTTTAAATGCCAACCAAAAAAGGTTTTAATTTCCCTAATTCTTTTTTAATTTTTCAATGAACAAATTTGTACGTGAACCTACATTTTTTACTTTTTTGGGGTATACATATTCCTGTTTTTCCCTCTCTCTGTTTTAACACACCATACCTCCTTTACTCTGCATTCTTTTATTTCTAAAAACCATTGAATGCTTGGGGCTACAGCTAGATACGTACTTCCATCTATTATTTCAGTAACACTCATCAACTTGATAAATAGATAACGCTATATACAATACAAAAATTAAGAGATTCAGAAACGAACACTGCAGCTTATCTTAATATTTTAAATATAGCATTACGTTTTAATGTCAAATCCCACCAATAAAATGATTAAATCATCTTCAAACATAAGTATGAGGGAATGCATCTGAGAGATGCCGCGCGCCCATGGATGGAACTTTTTGAAGCGCGCCTTGCAGAGTTACACAGATACATTTGTCTAGATTTTTTATTAAAATTGAGATTTCCAGAAAATAATACCCTGACTTATTCAGTGATCTTATTACTGTAGTCATTTAAGTAATTTATATAACAAAAAACATGAAAAAATGCATTAATCCACAAAAGAAATATATTTATTTTGCTTTTTCGAATTGAAAACCATGGCAATCGAATGTTTTTTTGAGTGGGTGCCAAAACTGATTCGTTCGCGTGCTCCAGAACAAACACGGGATTTGAAATGAAAAATGCTTTGAAAAATATCTATCGTCTGCTTGGACGTGATCCAGAAATATGATTGTTGTGACCCCGATTTAATTTTCCATCCAATTGATTTATATCCGTCTGTGGCTAATTGTTTTCCTATAGTCAGCTAAGAAAAGACCAACATATAAGAAACATTGGTTGAATTCCGAAATTTTTCGAGTTTTTATCACTGATTTGTTTTTATGAGCGCAAAAAGAATTCATTCTGCATGTAATTGATTAAAAAAATCCAGCTTTCTTTAATAATTGATAAATAAATAAAATGATAATGTAGTTATTTTTTTTCGAATATGTTATTTGCTGAAATAACAATAACTGTGCAATCAATGAGAAAACAAAAATATTCTTAATCCATATTCTTTGCAATGGAATAGCTTAAATCCCTCTTAGGAGGTTCATTAGCAAAGTAGAATAGCTCGCTTTAAGAAAGACATTTCTTTAATGTTGGTGCAGGATTAAGGTAACTTATATTACTCAATCTGTAAAGCGAGTTACATTTTTTAATGATTTCCTCTACCAGTTTCAAAAAGTACAATTCATGATTTAAAATGAATGAGAGACATTGAAGTGAAAGCATTTATTCAGAAAGAAATTAAAGTCAAATAATTATTTAAATAACGAGGAGCATCCTCGACTCTCCTAATTGTTTCCCGAAACATGTACAAAAGTAGAAAAAGCAGCGTTCTCAAACTGTGGGGCTCGCCCCTAGGGGAAGTGATAACTCTACGAGGGGGGCGTGAGCCTATTGAAAAGTCGAAAACAAAAGACTGTTTAAGAAAATTATTAATTTATGGAAAGTGAGCAAACAAAATACATTCTGTCATAATAAAAAATTAAATACACATTTACACTGATTAAATACACTTATAAAAGTATCAGTACTGCACCACGTATTTTATAATTAATTTAACAATATTAAGTTAGAAAGAAGTTAAAAAATTACCAGTGTCCCCATGGGTTTGTTATGCAAAAAATTGAATACAAAAATTAACACATATGTTGATAATTTGTGTGGTTTATAATTAATCCCTAAACTACCGATTAAAAGTTACTCAAATCCTTCCCCACTGCCACAGTTTTCCACGTAAACGCGCATATGGGATATTTGGGGTGGGGTGGGGGAGAAACGGAATAAATAAGCAAATCTATGAAGTAAGTAAATCCTTCACAAACACCTTTAATATCCTTTAATTGCATTCCAATGCCTTCGGAATAATTTTATGTATAGCAGCGTACAGAAAAGATCGCACTTCGGAAAGACGTGTATATACGTCCGGGGCAATTATCGTTTTGTTGAGCGAGATGTTTATATACGTCGGTGGCACTTGAGGTTGAAGTCGTGTTGTAGCTTTAGAGTCAAGGTATAGTGTTATTGAATTCAATACATTATTATTGTATGGAGGGGGGGGGCGCAATGAAAATTATGATTGAATATTGAGTCGCAAACAGTGAAAGTTTGAGAAGTACCGAGGTAAAGGCAAAAAGAGTACATGTGTTTTTGTAAAAACGTTTTGAGGGAGTGATAATTAGTTCTACTCACGTTGCACTATAAAAGAACAAGAAGGTTACTGGTAATGGACCTCGTAGTCTTAAACCTCCGTTAAATAATGAAGACAACGCTGAACTGGCACTCCCACTCCCCTAACTACCACACTAACGAGAGGACTTTGAGACTGGACAGATTTAACGTGCAGTGACCCCTTCCCACACATTTGGCCTTCAGTGGCACCAGGACTCGAACCCGGGGCACTCCGGCCATAAGTTCATAACCTCTAGGATCCTACATATTACACCCATATATATTTTTTAATAAAATGCATTGCTTTGTATTATGTGTAGAGCGTTGGTCCTTTAAGATATCCAACTACCCAAAAATCATGATTTTTTTCAAAAATTGGCAAATTTGTTTATGATTTTATTTTATAGGTCATCTTATTAGTTTAATAAAAATGCCAAGTTTTTTATTTTCCATTCACTAGAACAAAAACTACTAGTGTTTTAGTAAACGCAGATGCCATAACTTTACACAAGATGTCAAACTTTAACATGCGTTTTACTCGAAATGAGTTTTTTTCGAAAAGCTCAAACGGGAACAGCGATTGCTCAAAAAGCTTTAAAAATAATTTGCTGAAATTTTTTGCGTTTGTTCCGTACAATAGTAGAAATATTTTAACCTTCAGATTTATCAATTACTGTTTTATTTCAAAATTTGCAGTCCTTTATGTGAATATAATCACTGTTTTTACACAAGCAATTTCATATAATCTCTAAAATAAAGTGCTCTATTTTTGGTAAAAATTAAAATATCTTTCATCTTGAAGGTCATTTCAAACATGAATAACAATGTAACACATCAAAATTGAAAAACTGAGAATTTGTTCATAAAATTTTTGTACATAACATATGTAATTTTTTGTACATTTTCACCAGTTTTTTACCATTTTAATAATAATGATTTTTTTTTTCTATTTTCAATTTTAGGATTTCTTCCTTAAAATATACTAAATAAGTCTAAAAATCACTAAAAAATCCTCATAACTCCCTTTTTTCAAAAAAAAAGATTGTCGCAAGTAGTCGAATACCTTAAGCCAGCGATACTTAACCTGTGACCCACCGGACCTTTCTGAGTGGTTTATTTAAGAACAATGTGTTAAAAATTTAGCGAGAAATTCTATCAATCAAGCAATCAAATATATCAATTTGGTTATCGATATCGTGCTGGAAGATTAGTGATAACTGATAACAGTGGGGTGTGTCATTTTATAGTCACTTAATGAGTGAAACTAATTTTTAACTAACCTTCATGCTTTCCAAGCGAAAAATAACTAAAGAATATTTTTTTATTTCAAGACGATTGGGATAGTGACTGTTTCGTAGAAAAAACAAACATGGACCAACAACTTATTTAATTTGTCATGAAAATGCTATATTTAAAAAACATAATTTTGATCGTCACTATACCACTAAGTACAAATCTTTCAATGCCTCCTTTTTTTCAGCAACAAAATATATGGTGGCTGAGGACTTGGTTACATTGATGAAAGAAAATCGAAAATATCCCATAACTAATACAGTTTTAAAATGAAATCCAAATCTATGAATATTTTGATCAATTTCTACATTTTAAATATCTTTGATCTTATAGTGTTCGCCCCCTCCCCCCGTTACTCCTCACGTTGCGGCCCACGAGAAGTAGTTGTCATATGTATGCAGCCCGGCTGGAAAAAAGGTTGAGTACCGCTGCCTGAAGGGAACCGGGACGTTCTCTATAACGCAAAACGAGCAAAATTTCGATTTTCGAAGGAACATTATTTTCAAAAACAAAAAAAAACTTCATAAAATAAAAAAGTGTTACACACACACACACAATCTATATACTTTTCTTAATATACTATGACATAAAATTTTAAATGAGTGCAATATTTTTAGAAATATAAGGATTTGAAAAAGTACACTTTAAAAGGTGCTTTCGTATACAGGGTGTTGATTAGATATATCTGTATTTTTCCTTTCATAACATAAAATCCTAAAACATGCTGTTTTAGTTACAAAATCGTACCTTTATTTAAATGCTCAAGTTCATATATATATATATATATATATATATATATATATGTGTGTGTGTGTGTGTGTGTCATTGCTTAAAAATTTGTAAATAAAATTTGAATCTTGACTTTTTGAAATCTTGGTAAAACTGGTAATTTGTTTTTAGAAAATTGGCAGTAAAATCAAAAATACTAAAATTTTGGGAATTAAATTAATGGCATTAAAGGCATTATTACTATACTAAAGCTCATACCAACTCTCACTAAAATATACTAGATAGATTTTTCTACGGATGTACCTAAAAACCAGAAAGGCACATTTTGAATAATATGAAAAAAATTAAATAAAATAGTACAGCTTACTAAAATTTGATATTTAAAACACACACACATTCCAGATTTGTATTCATCTTGCGCTAATTTTTCTAAGACCTCCTTATTTATTTATTTATTTATTTGGCTTTCTATAATTCTGGCCTCTTTGAACCATCACCTCGGCTTCACAAATTCTAACTTTGTCAATTTTTTGAAGGCCTTCACAGGTGTTAATCTCTCTGGATTTATTTTTAGCTCTCTTAACACTTTTGTTCTTGCATAAGCACCTT
>BMAV01024038.1:197611-211659 GCA_019973955.1 Trichonephila inaurata madagascariensis | reverse complement strand
GATTTTCCTTTTTATATATGGTGTTGGACTATTTTTTTGTTTGTTACTTAACTAATGAATTAATATTTGAAAACACTGTATTAACATCAAGTGTCATCCACTACAAGTTTAAAAAATGTATTTGAACTTGAATGGAGGAATAGAAAGCATTTTATTAACAATTGAAAATTTGAACAAGATATATATATATATATATATATAGTGAGAGAGAGAGAGAGAGATCGTGAACTAATAGTAGGAATTTGAAAGAAAAAAAAGAAACAAGCATTTAAGACCGCATTGCATCAAAAACTTCGCTTGCAAATTTCTCCACAGAAAAAAGTTACCTTAAATATACAGATGAAATTATAATCCATACAGAATTGTAAACACACACTCGTTACTTTAATAAATAAAAGGGGAAAATGCCACCCCAATATATTTTTACTTTCGTTGTCATCATCCTAAATGTTTTCCTACTTTGTTTTATTGCTTCCTTTGGAGAGTACACTCCAGTTATGTGTTAGCATTCCGGAAGATATTAAAAATCTAAAAGTTGCTTCCACATTTTCTCGACTCAAAAGAATTGCCATTCTTCTCTTTATTTATGTATAGATTGTTTACTTTTTATTTTTTGCTGTAGCCTTTCAAAGGCTCTTATGCAGAGGGAAGGTAGACTCCCGGAAGAGGACGTATTTTCTTGAAATACTATCCCCTAGGTTTATGTCCATTGTTTTCAGTAAATAAATATTATTTCATGACCTTTATTATGTTTAAAAATACAAAATGCCCATAACTTAGGAAATCTCATCTTTAACTTTCTTGAAAAATTTTATCGTAATTATTTACCTCAACATCAAGTGAAATTTCTGTGTGTGATTATAAATATTATCTTAAATATAGAAACAAAAACCAAGTATGTTATTTTCTGTGCAATAATACATTGCTTGTGAGAAACAGGATTTTACAGATAAAGTAATCTTCCCAGCATTGATTAAAATAAGATTCTGGCTACCCTATAAGATGTGAGCAGGGTCAGCAAATTGGTGACTAATTTGGCAATCTGGTCACATCTTCTAGGATTGTCATAATGCTGATAACATTAAATAAAATGCAAAAATGTGCAGAAATACGAAAAGTTAAATGATCAGAAGTAAAAGACTTTATTAAGAAATAAATGTCAAGCAAAACATTTTGAAGGTATCAAATAAAACAATGCATTTATTTATGTAGAATATAAACTATATATATATAAGAACTATCATAATTTCAGAGTATAGACAATAGTAAAATTTCATGAAATGCAATACACAGATAATCAAATTACTATAACGCCTGTCAACATTCAAAATTTTGTATAGCAACATATCTTAATTTAACTTTTCTGACTACATCCACAAGAAAGTGTTTGTTTTTTATGTCCCTACTCGCCGTTACGCACCCACTTCGCTGGATATTTCATGATATTTTATGATTGTAATTATTTTTTTTAAATTATTGATATCCAACTGCTAGTATTAACCTTTCGATTGCACTCATAAACATTCTTATAACCCTAGTCTCTTGATTTAAAAAGGATATGACCTGAATATCTAAACAGAAGTTTGTACATTTATCTTCATTGCTTCCGCAACGCCCCTTTACCCTATTCCTTGGGAGTTAATTTCAGCGAAACCCGTTCATAGCGGATCTCTATTGCACAAAAGAAGCATGCCTGTCAACTCTTAAGTCTGTAAATCTAATAGTTCAGGAGAACTCATGCCTATTGAGTGAGTTGCTTTTCTATATATGTAAATATAAGTATTTTTTAATTAAAAAATGGACTTTTTTATTTAATGAACTTATCGAATTTTTAAAGATTTATCATTTCAAATATATAGTAACAGAGTTTACATTCATTCTTATTTATGTCATTGTTTGAGCATCTATGTATTTGAAGAAAATCATGTTCAGTTTTCTTAGGTTTATAAGTCTTGTTCTTGATATTTTAGTTGTTTCATATCGTTATTTATCAGTAGCATTATAGTTATTTGACTGATTTTCATTTCAAGTATTTTTTCTCTTTACTTTCGAGAAAAATCTTAATGCAAGAAAAATTATTTTTCCTTTGTATTTATTTAATTTAAGCAATTCTCCATATCAGTTAAAAGGCCTAACGAAAGAAATTAAAGAATTATGAATTATTTTCTTATCTATGGAGCTATTTAGAATTCTCAATTGCTTTACAATAATAATCACATTCATTGGGATCTTGCTTTGAAGGTTCAGGTAAAAAATTCTACTCAAAACTTTTAAGCAACCATGAGATTAATTATGAATTTAGAATAGATACTACTTTACCATAAAAAGATATTTCCATCTTAGAATTCCTATCCGAGTGCTTTAAAATTTAAATAAATAAAAATAGGGAAAAATGTTTTACATGAATAAATCATGTTTTTTATTAAAGACTTTCTCTTTATTTTGTTTATTCGATGAACTTACATATTTAAAAAAAAATCTGACATAGTTATTTTTTTCAATCCTAAGCGTTTTATATTTTACTCCAATTATTCTGAATGATGCTTTTGTTTTGTTTTTTTCATTTACTTGTTTTATATTCATACTTTCTACACAGCAATAGTTACTACCTTATTAACAGTTTGTAAAATCGTTTATCAATCTTTTCAGACTTTTCTAGCTTTTAACTATTGAAAAGGTCTGACTTTATTTTATTGCATTTATGTAATAATTAATCAAAAATATAAAAAGGTATCTCATTTTTATATAAGTACTGAAAATTACTACACTAAAATTAAGTTATTTCTTCTTTAAAGGATATAAAAGACGCAGAAAAATGTATTAAACTATTTTTTTCAAAGCCCAAGTTTCCCGAAAATTTTTTTAAATCTATTGAGGTGAAGCTATTGACATAAATATCTCTTAAGGAGTAACTATCTCTTTTACAGAGTCTATATCTTTTTCAGAGTCACAATCTCTGCGTTGAAAAATCACTATCTCTTTCATAGAGTCACTGTCTCTGCACTGAAGAGTCACTATCTCTCAATAAAGAGTCACTATCTCTTAATAAAGAGTCACTATCTCTTAATAAAGAGTCACTATCTCTATTATAGAGTCACTATCTCTACACTGAAGAGTCACTAAAGCGCCATTTCTATATCAATGAGTCAATCCATCTATATAATTTCATTGACTTGAAGTTTCTAATTTTCCATTCTAGAAGACTATGCTGTTATGCTGCTGGCTGAAATTTTTCCTGTCGTTACTAAATCAGTTTTGATGAATCGCTGGAAATTCTTGCATTTCTATTACGCTTCAAAGTTGTTTGCACAGCCTTTAAAATGATTGCCAAATTCTTTTAAGTATTAATCATTTTTAGAGAAAAGATATTTGCTATCAATACAGCATCACAGCACTTGATATCTGTAGGAAAATTTAACAGTTGATCAGAGTGTGCTGGCCTAAGGATTCTTCTTCAGTAAGTCATTTTGAATGGCATGTTTGAAGCCTTCAATATCATCGGTGATAGCACAGGCTTCAACTCTAGAAGGTTGAACAATACAATCAATTGTTATTCCTGTTACTGTCATTTTTTACTGTCTTTATGAAGTTGTTTTGCAGTATTCCAGAAAAAGAATACATCAAATGGAATAAAACATGTAAGACATGACGTAATAATATATCATTTGCAGCATATTGATGATCCAAAGAAGCATATCAGAAAATGCATCAAACAATGATTCCGCCATTGTCAGTGATTTACAAATCAGAAGTTTGTATTTCGAAATTGCATTCTTGCAGTGTTCCAGAAAAATAATATATCCAATGAAAAAAAGCAAGACATATCACAGTAATATAACACTTGGAACAAATTGGTGATCCAAAGAAGCATAACAGAAAGCGCAACAAACAACGATTCAGCCATTATCAATGATTTATTTATCAAAAACTTATGTTTCTCCAAAAACGATAAAGCAATGATTGAATAACAACTTCACTTTGCTTGTTCAGACACTAAACTGAAAAATGTTTCAAAGGTAACAATATAATTAAAACGATTGTAGCATTTGTTGCGATTTTATATTGTTTGCAGCAGCAGATGGATTGTTGCATGTATTGTTAAAATAACTAACTATGATGGGCTACAACGGTGGTAACAATAAAAACAAGCAAAGAAAACAACCTGGTCCTTTAAAAATATATATATCCCCCCTTTTTTACTCTTATTAATTATATTTTACTATAGTTAATATTTTAAATTTTATAATTTTCTTAAAAATTTGTTTTTTATTAAAAAGTTTAGTATATTAGTGTTTTTTTAAATATCATAATTTATGTAATACTAGTTGTAGTACATAAGTGAAAACGTGCCTAAAGCAAATAATTTGAGCTAATTTAGCTTAAATATAGACTCCAAACAAAATAACAGCATTTGCATTAATTGAAGTAAGAAATTATGGTACTTTACGTATTAACGCAACCTATTGTAGCCATTATATGAAACGAAGCACCTAGTTGCTGCGATAATACGACATATTGCATGATTGTTGCGATAATACTTAAGTACTGAAATTATCTGAAAAAGATTAAATAGGCTATTTTTGATCTAACTATTATGAACAGCACTATAGCACAAACTGAAAGATATTAAAAATATGAACATTATTGTAAGTTAAAAGCTTTTTTAAATGAATCAATCAAACAAAATGTTTAATTTAGGAATCTGTAAAAGGTGAAATAGGTTAAGTTTCGATCAGGGTACATGAGAGATGCAAAAGTAGACCTGTAAACACCCAAACCGTGTTGCCAAATCTGAAACGCAGCTATTTAAAAAATACTTTTTTTAACGATTACCACATGCGGGTAATTTAGCTAATTTAGTAATGAATAATAAAAAACCTGACAGCTTTAGTTTTTTAAAAAAATATATGTGTTAATTTAAATCCATTATCGTTAAAAAATTAGTCAAAAAGTTTTTACTGTTAGTTATTGAAACGACTGCTTATTTCTGACGTTTGAATGTTCGATTAAAAATATATAATTAAAAAGAAAGAATTATAGGGTTAGAAGATCAGAAATTTATACATATATATATTTACATTCATTTATAAAACTATTCTAAACTAAAATAATATTATCTGATAAAAAACATTACAGCATTTTCTTTTATATTTTTAAGGTTTTTCATTCCACTGTTATTCAATAAATCATTTTTAAAGAATAAGGAAAGTTGTCACAGTTAGGATGTGTATAAAAACTAAGCTTGCATTCATTATTAAAAATAAAACTAAACGCTTTCTTAAAATTTGAAATAATAAGATAGGTTGGAAATATCTTTATTATTTACATTCACTATATATATATAAAAAAAAACGTTCAGGAAGTAAACAATTTAATCTGATAGAAACGTTTCAACACATTTAGCTCTTATGCATTGAAGATTTTTCTTTCTATGGTTTATTTCAGTATTCATAAATAAAGTGAATGATTGACTCGATATTTTTGTAACCATAAGTTGATTAGCTAGTTTTTCATTATTAGTTTTCCTTCAACTGACATTCTCTTTACTTTTACTAATAATTTATTATTACTGTTTTAATATTTTTCTGATTTAGCTGTCTAATAGTTCAACATTATGCACTAAGTACAAAAGTAATGTGATAAAAATACACAAATATTAAAGCGGCAGTCTCAACGTGTAAAAATGTATACATGGGTTGTGTGTTGTCAAACCTTTAATATATATTCAATCACTGGAAGAATTTTTTAAGTAAAAAATGGGCCCTATTACAGTACCAAAATCCTTCAGGAACGCTCGAAGAACATTCTGAACAACTCTACAGAATGTGTTGCCTCCTATATAAATCCCCTCTCCCCTGATATAAATCCCTTCCAGTATGTATGGAACGTCATTGAAAGATCAGTTTGCACACAAAGTCCTGCGGTGGAAAACCTTCACAAATATAGATCTCTGCAGGTATAGCAGAGTTCAATAAATCTTCAGGTATCCTTCAAGGACTTATTGAGTCAGATGCAACATAAAATCGTAAAACTGGTGCTCCCACAGAATATTATGAGATACCCTATGACTTTTGGCGTATAAAATTTTTGAAAATTATTCATCAAAATTACAAGGACATTTTTCAGCCAGAAATATTCATTACATCTCCAATAAATTATTTTTTTTCCTCTCGGTCAGATATCATCATAGAAAATAAAAATAATGTATATTCTTTTATTTTCTTTGATTAATTTTCACGCTTTACCAATTTTCCATGAAAACAGTTATTTGTTTAAATAAAGAAAATAAAAAAGCAAGTTCATAACTGATATGGTTTTAAAGCTTAAAAAAAACAGAGACTTTTCATTTACATATGCAATATTTTTTTTATAAGGGAAAAAAAATCATTTCTAATATCATACGAAATTTCAAGAGGAAGTAGTCGCAAAAAACGTTTTGTATAAATTTCTTAAGAAACTTAGTATTAGGGGAGAAACATGTTAGGAAACCGTACAGTTTATGCAGTATCGTTATTTTCTTTATTTTTGTCATTTCTCTCACAAGCTGAAAGAGTTAAAATGGCTTTTTAAAATGCCTGCATAAATTTCAAGAATATTTATTCATCCCTTAAATGTACACAGAATAACGATCATAAGAATTCATATTTTTCAGCAAAGTTTCATAAATATTAAAGTTTCCAAAGATACCTATTTATCCCGTTATATATGAAAATAAAAAGAAAAATCATGTTATCTCTCTGCACAAGTGCAGAAAACTGAAGATATTTCAAAATATCTTTCTAGTTTTATTTTTATTATTATATTCGTCTGAAAATTAAAAGAAAATCTGTGTCCATTGTATAAAATCCCAAATTACTTTTTTTTCAAACAAATTTAAAACTTTATACATTTTAAAAGTAAAAATACACAAAAGTATATCGATCCTTCAGCATATTTGCAAAAGTATTCTGATACAAAACATAAGAAAAACCGTTTTCATTACATGTGTATCTCATGTGCACAGTCAAATGTTTTTCAAAATTGATGTTACTACATCCCATTTTTGTACATCATATTATTCCACGCCAATTTGGTGATTTGTTGTCACCATATTTGATAGGTCCTATACAGAAAAAAGAACTGCTCACATAGTTTGGCTAATCTTTTTCTCCGTCACCAAAGGTGTGAACTACTCGTACACTTGGATTCTATTACTTTTACTGTAGAAATACTAGTCCATGCGAAATTTTTTTACGATAAATTTTTATATGAATGTAACATCACATTTACTATACTGTATTATTCGATTTCAATTTGTCACGAAAACCTCGAAACAATCTACTAAAAACCCCATACATAATTTCAAATAAAAAGAAACGTTTTTAACAATGAAGATGAAATAAGAAATATATTGGAGAATATATTTAAAATTTCTGTAAAGTAATTTTCGATTGCCGCATTATTTACTTAAAAGGTTATCTTTACTCTTTAAGTGCCCCGGCGTATATATCCGTCTTACTCAGCCAGTGCGTTAATGCCCCGAATGTATATATACGTCTTTCTGAGAAATACCATCCTTTTATTTCTGTTGCTATCACTAAAACTATTCCACAGGCTTTGGAATGCAATAAATTGGTCTAAACAATGCTTGCGAATAATTTACATATTTCAGAGAAGAATTTGATTTTTATTTATGCCTTTTCTTCCCCCACCCAATACACCTATGTGAAAACTGTGGCACTGGGGTGCGAATAACGTAATTTTTCAATCGGCACTTAAGGTATCCGACTACGTTCGGAACGGTAATTTTAAAAAGGCGCATAAATGGATAATTTTCATAATATTTAATGTCACTTTGATTAGAAACATGTATAAAATTGTTTTAAGGACATTTTGATAAAAATTTAAATACAATATTTTGGCAAAAAATGAACTTAGAATAACCTTTTTTCAAAATGTTCTCCTTTTGTGAAAAATGCTTCTATTATAATAATATTTTGCTTGTGTATAGCTCAGATCTCTGTACAGAGGCTCAACTATGATTTTTGAAAAATTCACATTATTTTCAGAGTTACGACCATTTTAAATAATTATCGGAGTTCTTTTCTTAAAATTTCTCCCTTCTGTTATCGTAAAACATAGATAAACTCACTCCTAAGTTATATATTTCAAAAATTCTAGTTGAGCCTCTGTACAGAGGTCTGAGCTATGTACAGGCAAAATATTATTATAATAAAAGCATTTGTCACAAAAGGAGAATATTTTGAAAATAGGTCATTCTATGCTCATTTTTTGTCAAAATATTGTACTTAAATAATTTGTTATTGCAATACTATTCTTAAAACAATTTTATATACATTTTTTAATCTAAGTGACATTAAATTGATAAATATTATCCATTTATACGCTTTTGCAAAATCACTGCTCCGAACGTAGTCGGATACTTTAAGGGGTTAATAAGGATTTCACTGTACTGGAAATAAGGCCAAATACAAGCTCTTGAACCCCTAAAGCGCAATTTGATCATACCTTGTTATATCATAAGCTCTGATGCAGATATCTGAGGTCATCTTTTGTGACTCAGATGCATAAGACGATTTCAATCCTTTATCTACCGCATGATGATTTACTACAAATTTTCTTCATGCACTAATTACTACATTGAAAATTAACGGTAATACATAAATAAAATGTTCAATTTTTGAAAATTTAATCCGTTAGAGCCAATTAATTAAATTAGTACTTTCAACTGTGAAATTAATTATATACACTATCCATTTAAAATAAATAATCAAATCGTTCTCTAAGGTCTTCGTTAACATACACATAAAAAATAAGACACTTACCTTTTGACAGTAATTACTTTTTCGGAACAAAAATGACACTCTTCTTTCAATCTTATCAAACTGCCAGCTGAAAACGCAAGTTCTACTATAAAATTATTCACCTTCCTCGCTAAAATAATCATCGTAAAACCCGTGCAGCCATATATCTTGGAAGAGGGGATTTATGTATGAAAGAATATTCCTGCTAAGTATCGTCCAAATATTTGTAAAAATGGTTATTCTATGCAATTTTAGTGAGTGGTAATAAAAAGTACCGTCGGTAAATAAAGGGTTAAGTTTTATCGTTGGCGGTCGTCTGCAGTATTTTTTCAAAAGTGTTGTCGAATGTTATTCTAATTAAATCAGATATCTCCAACTGAATTGAACCATAGCACAAAGAAGAAGCCGTCGTAGACTTTAAAGTCTTTTCAACATTTAGACATCAAAATGTTTTTTATTTGTCGAATTATTAAGAGATTTTCTGAGACTAACAGAATGGCGTATTGTACAGGACGGGTCGTCCGCGCTCAGTGAGAACACACACTCTCATCAAAACAGTGAGGGTGAACACTTGTCAAAATCCTTGTTAAAAGAAGACTCTTCTTGCTAAACTGATTTACGTGTCAAAAAGAATAAAGCGTTACTTATAGAAAACGAAAATCTTAACAATACGTTATCTAAAAATAACTGGCCATTTTCTTAGAATGAAATTAAAGATTTAGAGGCATCTTAAGTCAAAATCATTATTACTGCTACACTCTCAGAACGGTCACAGACGAATTTTATTTACTTACGGGAAATTTTTGACATTAAAGAATCTTTCCAACAGCTAGAATAACCGTTTTTATTCAATAAGTGCCCGAAATGTTAGAAAAGGAAAAAACGCGCGCTGAGTGCTCATCGTCTTGCTTCCGTATTCCGTAGTGGTTTGGTGTAGTTTTAATTAAGATAGCATTTAAGAGATACAATTTCGTGAGGAAGGGGTGAAAATCATGGCAAAAGTTTGCTATCTTTGAACCAATCATGAATTGTTTGCACTGTTCGTTGGAAACTAGGTTGGACGGTACCAGGTTGAAGACGTAAGCCCATAAGTGGAAGACAAATCAGTAATTGTAGATAGAGTGTGCCAGACAGATTGGCTGTCCAGCAGACCGAATTTAAATCTCCTCGACTATAAGTAGTGGTCAGCCCTGGAGGCAAAGCCGAACACAGTATATCAATCAGAACAGTTTTAACGTCTTCAGGATCGGCGAAAGATGAAAGAAGCGTTTGCCCAGGCCCGCGCGTTGGGAGAGTATACGCACGCACGGGACCGGGAGAATTCCTTGCTAAGCCTAATTTCATTTAAAAATTCATGTAAAATCTTTATTTATCTCAAGTACGCTAAAAATTACATTTTACTATAATTGATATAATCTGAATATACAGAACAAACATTTTCGTTATATTTAAAAGACAAAAGAACAATTGCGAATTTTAAAGAAAATGTTTTCATTTTAATAAAAAAATGCTCTTTTTGCCATGTGTGTTGATTAAAATAAAATAGATACAAAAATTTACAAAATACTATCCGGTAAATCCCAAACGATAAATTTGCTCTTGCATAAACTTGTTGTAGCTTGAACTGATACAAATCTTTTCAATAACAGCTAATATATCCTTTTAATTTATTTTTAATTAACCTTTATAATGATTTTTGCTTTCTTATTATCACATTAGTATTATATTCTCTGTTCTCTAAACTCTGTTCTGTTTTGGTTTTGAAAACTCTAAATGTGATAGCAACGAAAAGAAATTGGTTGTTCATACTAAATTAAAAATGAGTCAGTAAAAACAAAGATTCTTTTTCGTAAAAAATGAGTCAATGCATTTGTTCTATGAAAATTTGTTTTTAAATGACTTTGAGTATTAAAATTTATTGATGTAAATATGAACCAGAAATAAAATAAATACTAGAAATATTATTATGAATGTCTGATGCCCAATAAGCTAATAAGCTTTCCTTCTTTTTCCAAATTAGTCAAAATATAAACAGAAATACAGAGCGCAATAAATCATGAACCCTTAAATGCCCGATTCTCTCGAAAAATCTAAATATGTGCAGATGTTTACAATCCTAAATATCCTGGATCTGATTAAAAAAACTCGGAACCGAAAGTACATATTGAAGCTCAAAGTTTTGTGAAACATTATTCGAAAAAAAAACGGACTTTAACCGCCTACTTGTACCTTGTAAGAATTAATACAAAAACGTTCCAAACTCTGATCACACATGTGTGATCATGGGCCTCAGAAAAGGGAAAGCGCAATCACATGTATGATTTCGTGGTCCCTGGAGGGAGAAACGCGTAATCACGTATATGTGATCATGGTCCTGAACGGGTTAAAAGTTCTTTAAGGAAAGCAGGGATGAAAATTCATGCATCAATGCGTACATCATTATAAGATTGGTCAAAGAAGCTTAAGATCAGTTTGAAGTCAAAAGAAGCAGCATGTTAAATTTAAAGGTAAGATAAAACTTTTAGTTTCAAATTTGATTGCAAGGTTATTTTTTATTTTCATTCATTTATATTTGTATCACATCTTATGACACGGCAATGTATATTAAAAAGAAAAACACTTATAAATGTAATTCTGATTGCCAAACAATTTTAACCCCTTAACTACCGATTGAAAGTTACGCGATTCACTCCCGAGTAAAAACGGTTTTTCATATAGATGCGCGTGTGTAGTGTATTAGAGGGAAAAGAATAGGCATAAATAAGCATATTTTTCTCTGAAAATTTCCACCGCAAACACTGTTAAGGTCATTTTGCCATTACTCCAGACACTAGTTTTACTGATAGCAGCGCGAAGAAAAGGATCTCATTTCGAAAAAACGTATATATACGCCGGTCTTTCAACGTACCGTTTGACTGACTTATATATACGCCGGTGACACTTAAGGAGTAAATTTTATTTCTTCCAAGGTATACTTTAAAAAAATAAAATTACTCCCTTTGTACAAAAATCTACTACCAATAATTTAATAGATAAATAGCTACAATATTGCCATAATATTTGTAGTATTTGTGTGGAGAAGAGATTAATTTATTGAAAAAATAACCCCTATTTTTAGCTGTGATGAACAATTAATTTTTGTCAGACTGAAATCATATTTCCGGTGTAAGTGCTTTCATTTTTTTTTATTTCTGTGATTAATTGATTAGACAAGGTTGTTGCCATTCAAGCTTTCAAATCCTAAATTACTGGAAAAAATAAACGGCAACGCTTTAATTGTTGCTTTTGAAAGAACAAAAAAAAAGTTTTTCTTATATATGAATCTTTTAAATCTGAGAATTTTTTTCCAAAACGCGGAAAAGAAAAATAGTGATTAAAATGGTCTCTTAATTAAAGGATCTATACTACTTCCTGTTGGAAGCCAAAACAAAGAGAAAAAAATTGATTTTTTAAATTATATTAAAGAAAGCTAAAATAAAGAAAATTCCGCAAGGAAAAAAATTATAAACGATATATTCTTCTACGATTAATACACTAGCTTGTCCTGTTAATTTTACCACCTGCAAGGCGATTTTTTCCCCTACAAAACACCGTTCTTCTTTGTCTAAGCACAAAACTGAACAATAAGAAGGGATATTTTTTGTTGTTATTGTTGTTGAAGTTTCAAGAAAACAAACATCTTTCTATCTGGTTTTTGAATATTTAAGGCTTTTGTAGTGTATATGTTTAAAAGTAATTTTTTAAGCTATTGGGGATTTTGATTTTTTTTTTCTCGAAATTTGCCTTAAATAATGGAAAAATAAAAATGATTTATTAATTATATTAAAAAAAATTAAGCCAAACTAAAAATATTAAAAAATAATGACTTTCAGTCCGTTGATTCGTTTATACTTTTCTATGGCAATAAAATTGAAACTTAAAAATAAACATAAAAAAGATACAAAAATCTCAAGATACGTGAACGAATATTCAAACAAAAAAGTCTCATTTCAGAAACACGCGGAAAACTGTAATCTTTTATGTGCTTTTTATAATGAAATTATATAATACTAAGAACGATATGGTACAGTAATTAACAATTCGGACAAATAAAGAGGAGATAAATTCTGGAAAATAGATCTCAGAACAAGAGATCTGTTAAAAGATTGTTAGAAAAAGTTAATAGACGAAAGCTGTCACAGACTTAGGAGATATGACGTCGGGTTATAAGCATACTTTAGAAAAAAATAACCGTTGTATGCTGTAAAATTAGTTCCTAGAATTCTTATTTAACCCTCTAACCGCGTAGACTTACATCGAAGAAGGGCTGATGCAAGTTAAAATCTGGCAACTATGTATCTGCCGAAAGCAGATGTGATGGATACCATCCTGGCCCATTTTTGATTTCTCTGAAAGTAACAACTTGAAATTGTTGACAGTTTCACTTATTTAGGTTCGGAAATTAACAATAAAAGCGATTGTATTACTGAAATCCAAAAGGAAAAAAAAGTTCTATTATAGAAAAGTCTCTTAAGATCAGTATTAACTTATGCATGTGAAACTTGGTCCATGTCTCAAACATAGGAGAAAATGAGGAATTCAGGGAAATGGAACGTGGTGAAGAAAATTAAATTCGAGCTCTATCAACCATATAAAGAGAATCTGACATTTTTAACTTCATCTCAATACAATGAACTAAATGTGCAGGTCCCATTGTCAGAATGGTCGGAGACCACACCACAAAAAAAGTCATCAATGCCGAACCAATTGGCACACGAAGAAACTGCAGACCAAACCTTAGATGGATTGATGGCCTAGAAGAAGATCTCCAAGTTTTGAGAATTAATAATCGGAGAACACTAACCGGAAGAAGGCTGGAATGGAAAAAGCGTTTTGAGAAGGTCAAGGACCATTCTGGTCTGTAGAGGCAATGAGGAAAGAAGGAAGGGAAAGTGTCAACAACTCGGGAGATTTATTATTTTTATCTAAAATTTGTACTAAATTTGAATAAATTTTTGTGTGTTGTCTGTGTGACTACCATATGTGTTCGTGATTAAATAAACATCATAAAAAACTGGAGTTTCATCATTTTCCGAGAAATCCAACCATGATGTTGCAATGTGAAACTTTTAAGCAGAATAAGGTGACAGTTCACGTGTCCTTTTCTTCACTTGACTTCGGATTAAAATTAGAAGGTTCGTCACCAATAGTGTTGCCCCGAAACACACAGTGAATCAATCGATCAAACAATTTAAATCATATAAA